>JAKSZP010008467.1:0-54866 GCA_022478985.1 Massospora cicadina
AATAACAGTCAAGATACTGGCCTTTGCAGATGACTGCATAGCAGGTATAGCAAACAATGAAGATGCCTGACAGCTGGAACGCACTCTAGAGGAATACTCCAAGGTGAGAAATGCATCGCTCAACAAAAGGAAGACAGAAATCATTCTCTTAGGCAAATACACAAACAATTGGGCCACAACATCAGAACCTCATACCAACACACGAAGAAAAAACTCAATCATTTTACCCTTTGCAACATCTCCCACCACCACTCCTGTCCGATACCTTGGAATCTGGCTAGAATCAGGGGATATGCTAATGAGACAATGGAAAGTAACCTGTTACAACGGGTATCCAAACGCGTCACCTCCCTCAAGGGAAGAACCCCAGGACTAACAGGACGAGTTACAGTTGCTAACTCGCTCATCCTCCCAATACTGTGGTACCAGGCCCACGCGATAGCCTTCTCACCTACCTTTATAACCTCAATCCGCGCGCTTATCCAGGGCTGGCTGTGGCCTGGCTCTCACCCTCCTATATGGATGGAAACACTATTTGGCCCACGCTTAAGTGGAGGCATGGGACTAATAGATTTTGAGAGCCACGCCATACACATCCTAGGTACCTGGATAAAGGAAATCCTTTCTCCAGACCTCCCGCAACAACATTGTTCCAGAGCAGCAAGGACTAACTTTGCACAGGCGCTCAAATTAACCAACCCACATAGTTAACCCAGATAATTCTATACCTTGCCAATCACCCTACTGCAAAGGGTCCGCATGGAACCTCCCCTCATTTCAAAATTATCCTCCAAACTATCCGCCATATGGGATGGACCATAGAGAACATGGGTACTATACAGGGAAGGGGACGACCCAGCCCCCAATTCAAATTAAGAAACCCAGAAACCACCCCCAGAGGGATATGCTCGCAACAACCCCAAGCATAGCTAGGATAGAATACCTAGATATGTTAGACATTCCCTATGATTTAACCACACAGAAGGCAATGTGGAAAATGACTCACCACCCACTCCTACAGCCAAGGATAAGAGCAAACGCCTGGTGCTGTCTGAGAAGGACCTATAGGATGGCGGACTGTTCCAACTCCCTCCACAAAACATGTGCAGTATGTGGAGGGGAGGGCTCCCTGCATCACCGCCTAGAAACATGCCCCCCAACCAAAGCTATATGGCAGAAATTCGCACGCCTGCTTAAGATCCAAAACGAACAAGAATTCTCGATATCAAAGAGCATCTTCGCGCTCCAGATCAAGTCACCGATCCCATATACCCTCCATTCCTTAATAAACCCATTGCAATGTGGACAATCCACACAATTGCATTAGATACGTTTAAGGGCATGGTCCCAATCATTCATGGTGTTATTAACAGATTCCATGTCCAATTACTGGAGCACTTCCAAGCCTAGCTCTATGGATATATGAGACCAAGGAAAAAAGCGCTCATAGATTCATGGTTCCCACTCTGGTTCCTTCACACAGACCCTTTCCTTCACACCTGTTCCATAGCAGGGTAAACCCCCTCGGAGTAGTGCACCAACCCCCCATACCTGGAAGTCCCGCTGGCAACAGGGGTAACTTGAGTACCCTGAGGGTGCCTAATTTTATATTTGTCAATTATTTTCCTTAGTTTTACATATATTCGGTAATGTCCATCCCTGGTCGGCTTACCTTGGTTAAATAAAAAAGGTCCCATTTAGGATACTTCTTATTGACTGCTACCCTCACATCCCCTTTTGGGAAGTTCAGCACAACTATTTTAGTGGATACCGGTGCCTCAAATAAATTTTATTGACCAAGACCTTGCTGACTATCTTGAGTTGAGTTACTCACCATGTGGTATGGTTAGAGGTGGGGCTTCTCAAGGTATCCCTGCGTTGAACATCATGGGATTGGTGGACTACCAGGTGGGCGCCCATCTTCTGTCCGACCATTTTCAAGCTATCAAGAACCTCTTGTTCCCCATTATCTTGGGTGTAGAGTGGTGGAGAAAGTTTGACGTCAGGACTAATTGAAAGAAAACACTCTATCCTTGTCTTTGTCCAAATGGTCACATGTTGGTTGTTCCTTTGTTGGAGGATAACGCCCAGGGCAAATTACCTCATTGGCCCAATATGTCCACTTTTAAGCTTGCCCATTTTCTAAAGCCCTCATTAAAAATTCCTATACCTTCTTGCTTGGAGGGTTTGGAATCTTCTTTTGATGCAGCATCCTCTAACACACTTTCTGAGCACTCTGAAAATGATTGGGACTTCAAGCTCACTGTGGATCTGGTGTCTATTGCTTCCCCTATTTACCCATTGACTGTGCGGGAGGAAGAGGCGTTGGATGTGTGGGTGAAAGATCAGTTATCCAAAAGTGCCATTTTTCAGCGTACCTCCCCTGTATGCTCCCCCATACTCTTTGTGGAGAAGTCTGATGGTACCTTACGCCCCTGAATAGACTATGGTAACCTTAACAACGTTACTGTACCAGACCTTTATCCCATACCTTTGGATTCACAGATTGCACGCTATGTGGAGAAGGCGAAGATCTTCTCCAAGCTGGATTGCCTCAATGCGTTCAATCAGATCCAGATTAAAAAGGGAAAAGAGTAGTTAACCGCATTCCATACCAAAAAAAGGGATTTTCTAGTTTCAGGTCATGCCCTTTGGGCTTAAGAATGCCCCTGCTATCTTTTAACGCCGCATTGATGCAGCGTTGGGAGACTTTTTAGGGGTATGCGCGGTTGCCTACATGGACGACATTCTGGTGTTTTCTCCTGACTATGAGTCTTGCAGTCCACCTTTGGCAAGTGGTGGAGAGGTTAAAGGCAGCCAGCCTTACACTGAAGATAAGCAATTGTGAGTTTTTCAAAGCCAGGTCACTTTTCTGGGCAACGTCTTTTTTGACCAAGGACACATGATAACTCCAGACAAATAGAGAAGACTCATGAGTGGCCCACCCCACCTCCGTCAAGGAATTGAGAAGCTTTTTGGGGACGTGTGCGTTCCTCAAGAAGTTCACGCTGAATCTTTCTGAGGTGGCAGCTCCCTTATATAAGGCTAGCGGTGCAAAGGTGCTTCAGTGGTCCTCCGTTTTGGAAGATGCTTTTCAAGCAGTAAAGTGCACCCTGTTGTCCACGTCTGTCCTTCGCCAAGTTGACCCTTCCAAAGAGTTTATTGTGTCTATGGATGACTCCAACTTCGCCATAGCAGCTGCCTTGTTACAAGTAGGCGAAGATGGGATAGAGCATCAAATGTGATATTTTTTTAGGAAAATGTCTCTGTTGGAGTTGAATTACGCCAATTGCAACAAGGAGTTACTAGCAGTGGTGGAGGCGCTGACATATTGGCGTCACCACTTGCATGGCTCTACCCAGCCATTCCATGTACGTACAGATCACTGTGCCTTGCTGTACTACAGCGCCCCTCATGTCCTAACCCCACGGCAGACCCGTTGTCATGAGACCCTTGCCTAATTTGCATTCACATATGAGTTCACCAAGGGCAAGGATAATGGTATGGCGGATGCTTTGAGCCGCTGCTTTAGCACCTGATCCCAAGGAGGTAGAGGTGCACAACACACAGAATATGATCCCACAAGTAAAATTTTGTTGCAACTTCCCTCTCCCCTGGCCAACGTGCCAGCGCTTACACCTCTGGAAAACGTGGAGGAATACGGTATGTTCAGGAAGGTAGTCCTATCTCAGCTGCTAGCAGCTGGATATACTATGTTACTTGCTAAGTGCGAGTCGAATCAAGAGGATCTCTCCAGGGGCTATCACGTGAAGGATGAGATGGTGTGGTTTCAGGGGCGCCTATGGGTTCCTGCTGGCCCACTTTGCCTGGAAATCATCTGGGACCATAATGATGGACTCACCGTTGGTCATCCTGGTAAAGCCAAGACGTTGGAGTTAATTTGATGCACATACAATTGGATGGGCTTGCCTGCTCAGGTGGGGTGGTATTGTAAAGAGTGTTTAATCCGCAACCAAATGAAGCCAAATTGTCAACCTTTAGCGGGGTTGTTGGTACCAGTCCAGAAAGCTGAAGGGCCCTGGACTTCCCTATCAGTGGATTTTATTGTAAAACTACCTGTCTCAGATTGTTACAATACCATCATGGTAGTGGTGGACTGTTTTATAAAGTTCGCCCACTTTATCCCTGCAGAACCTCATTAACCGCGGCAGAGATGGATAGCTCTTCGTCACGCATGTGTTTGCACTCTATGGAGTTCACCAAGAGGTTATCAGTGACCGGGGACCCCAATTTACCTCAGTCTTTTGGGAAGAGATGTGTAAGACTCTTCAGATTTTCCTTTGCTGTTCAACTGCCTATCACCCCCAATCAGAAGGGCATAATGAACGAGTGAACTAGTGCTTGGAACAGTTTCTGCGGTGTTACACCGGCGAAGATCATTCTGTTTGGGTTTCTCACCTTCCCATGGCCCAGTTTAGCTACAACAATACCTTGCACTCCTCGATTGGTTGTTCCCCTTTTTTTCGCCAGCCATGGCTTTAACCCCGCCTTTAACATGGAGCCCAGCTGTGGGTCTAAGGTTGAAGCGGTGGTGGACTTTGCCAAGACAATCAAGAAGGTCCACCAGGGGGTTTCCACAAGCTTGGAGGTGGCAATGTGAGTGTATAAGGAGAACGCTGATGGGAAGCACCGAGTGGGTCCTGCATACAAGGAAGGGGATCTCGTGATGCTTGATGCTTATAACATCCCTATCAAGCAGCCATGCAAAAAGCTGGGTCAAAGAGAATTGGTCCTTACCGTGTAGTTATTAAAGGTGGGTAATGCCTCATACCAGGTGGATCTTCCCTCCACGTTCCAGATCTTCTCCATCTTTCATGAGAGCAAAATGACATTGTTTGGTGGACTCCCACCTGCGACTCCCAAGGCTTATCTCATGGATGGGGCGCCAGAATGGGAAGTGGAGGAAACAGTAGCCTCTCGCTGGGTTAAGCGGCGTCCTGAGTACCTGGTATCCTGGAAGGGGTTTGACATGGCCAAGAATAGTTGGGTGCCAGCACGTGACTGTGTGCATGCCCAAGACCTGATCAAATAATTCCATAATCATTTCCCTGAGGCTGCAGGATCAAAGCCTAAGCCAGCCGTTGCTGCTATGAATTTGCCACCCGCACATAAGAACTTCTCCTTAGTGAACGCCCCGGGAGGGGAGGTGGAGCCCAAGAAGTAGGAGAGGGTAATGTCATGGTTGGATGACTTGATAGTTGGAACCAACGCCAAAGATAAGGCTGGGCAACAGGAGGCCCAGAAGGTAAAACTTCAAGCTCTTCCTGACCTGAAACACACCTTAAACCGACGCTGGGTGCAAGCAAAACATGCCCAGGTTGGTACTAAGGGGGTGCAAAACGCCCAGCCCCTTATCTTGGCCCAGGCACTGAAACAAATGATCTATGTAACGAACAAAGATGGTTCAATATGGTTAATTGGAGAACGAGGGTTAAAATTCCATTCAAGTTACAAAAGCATGTTCTCAGGAGGAATACAGCTTCAATTGATCACTTGAGTGAATGCATTTTCAGTATACTTTACCAAAATGTATGGGAGCATGTGTCTATTGGAGCATCAAGGCTTGGGCACATTTCTGCAGACCCTTAATTACCCCAACCCACTTTAGATATGTTTTTGTGACCAACATTCCTTGTTGGTCAACTTCCCAAATAAAATTCCCCTGTTTTTGCCAATTTTTGATAATGTTATTATGAATGATCCTGTGCGTGGACCCCTTTGAGGAGGTCTCGCGCTCTATTAAACTTGCCATTTTGGACACAGTAAGATTATCACCTCATGCACCATTGGTTCATCAAGGTACCCTCCAACCTGGGTCATTTACCCCTTCTCTCAGTGCGCACCATGACGTTTTTGGCTGGTTATTTATTGCATTTCTTTTCTTGAGTTATTATTGCTCCAGCACCCTCTGCTGGGCAATAATAATTTTTAAACTAACGGCTAGTTCCCTGACATTGGGCTTGTTCACCAAGCACTACTACACTGGGAACAGGAGAGTTATAGATACTCTACTTACAGTCGACGCCAGGGAAGAGATTAATGTAGTAGAAGAAGAAGAGTGGTTGGCTGGAAGAACCAGCGGAAGAGCTGATAGGTCAGCAGTGGGCGCAGTAGCCTTTTGTAAATAGTCTAAATAACTGGCGCTTCCATTTTTGATAAATATCTCCCCTTGCCTATTCTACCTTTGTTTATAAGTTTATTATTTATTTCGTTGGTTGAAGTTTAAGCTTTGGGATCCCCAAATGGCAGGTGAAATGCCAAGGGGTTAGCCGGTGCTGCTGGCCCCATCACCTAAGGCGAAAAGGCAAGGGCTGTGTAGTCTTCATACTGGTTATCCTGCCAACTAGCAGATCCCATAGTCGATTTTCTGACAATCTTTTTATATGATTATAAATATAAAGTCTCATAACTTGCAGCTAGGTCCCATTTGTGCATCAGATAGTTCTTCCTCAGAGTTTGACATAGGTCATCTAATGTTGCTAACTCTCCTGAAGGTGCCCTTTGATTGCGTTAAGGTCACATTGGTGAATTAACATACTAATTCATTTGATTTTGAACTTTGGTCTTGTACATTCCTCATCTCTCCCGCAGGTGCTCTTTAATTTTTTTAAATCTCATTGGTGTATCAGCATAATTATCGCTTAAGTTTATGCTTAGTTCTTCTATTATTACCATCTTTCTCAAATGTGCAATAAAGTTTGCATCAATATCCACTCAGTAAATATGCTTATATATTTTCATGTGATTAGCCTTGTCTTTCAATGTTATGTTAAAGATTGTTTAAATAATTGATAATATTACAATTTTGGTGTGGTACGCCAATTTGAACAATATTATTGGTGTGTTAGTAGTTTAGCTTGAATTCATCTTATAAATATTTGGATTGCAAAATTAAAACGAAAAATTGTTATCTAGATTAATATATAGATTCTTATTCTAAAAGTGAACAAATCTTCAATTTAAGAGAAATATGAGGTAACTAAATTCTAAACCACTAAATAACAAATCATTGGGGCCCAACCAACTTGAATAATTTAAAGCTAGACTAATGGTAAATAAGACATTGGCTCTATTGATCAGTAATTTAGCCTTATTGTTTGATCACACCACTACCAACCTAATGGATGCATATATCTAAGAAACCCTTGATTCTTGCTTAACTTGTTGTGAAAATTTGGATTGATTTGGCTACTCAAATTTCCTCTTCTGGAATGAGCACCAACGTCAAACTCTGAAGCTATCTCTTTACTAATTATAGCTCGCTTCAGCTACCTATTTTTTCTTTCACAGGCTCCTTATATGTGCAATCAATATCTGTTGATAATTATACTAATAAATATGTGGGTGATTGATAAAAGTGTAAAGACTAGTATTAGTTGAGCGTTTTATAACTAAATATTTCTCCTAATCAGGATCCTCCTTGGAATAGGTACAACAATCTTCCTCCTTCAACACACTGGTGAAGGTATTAAAAAATTTCTTGATAATAAGTAAATTATTCTACTTTCAAATTCTCTTTTTAGAAGTTAACAACTTCTGGATAACAGAACTTGACCTACTGGAAGTAGGTTCAGATGTTCTAAGGGAGCTTCTACTCTTAAGACTTGACTCCTAATTCCGGATGAGAGGTCTTCCTTGGACTTATCCAGCAATTATAGCTCAGTGGCCTTCTTGGTGAACTTCTATCCCTTCCTCTCACTTGACGCAGGAGTCATGGAGAACTTGATAGTAATATTTAGCTTCAGGAATATTGATCCCTTTACTCTAATCCAAAGAGTGCCAAAAATACTACAAAGGTATAATAAACTAATATGTTTGAGACTAAAAAGATCTGCTTTAAACAATAAATTCCAAGGGAATATATAGGGTATTCAGCGCTAACTCTTCTGTTGGCGCCCACTTGGAAATGGAAGCCATTGCTGATGAATTTACCTAAACGAATTGCTCCATAATGAATGAGGCACCTACTCATCCATCCAAAAATAGTCAGGCTCTATTGCTGACTAAATAACGATTCGCCATGGGTTGGATTTGGAGGTAGCATGTCCTGAAGCTCTCATCCAACCCCAGAGGAATAACCCTATCAGGCTAGCAACCTGATTAGGTATCAAAACTCTTACACATTATCAGAAGGTTGCGTTGAAAAAAGGCCAAACTGCTAGTTGCTGGCAGCAAAGACGTTGTAAACGCCCATCAGCTCTTAATAAACCCTAAGTCAATTGTCTACAAAACACAGTCAACTCCTACAAGCCAATTTTATTATCAATACTAAATTTGACAATCTAATTTCTTGTTTATTGTTGGTAACAACCCCTGACAAAACACTATCTATCCAGAAGATCAAGAACCCGCGGATTATTACATATTCATTCAGGATAATTCGCCAAAAGGTAGTTATCATGTAGAACAATAACTCACATATCCACTAGAGGTCCTTGTCCCTCTAGCGGATAAGCAGATTTATAATCTTTATCAGGCGGGATAATATGGTCATACTAAAAAATCACAATATACCCCCCTGCTTGACCAGATTATCCAGTGAAAGGCAGAAACTAGGGATGGACGCCACCTCATGCCATGGTCATAACTCAGCCATCATACTTGAATACAACTTCAGTGGATCACAGTCTTCCCATCACTTGATGCAACTCATGCCATGTTCAGTAACACAGTTCCTCCTCTTTATTTTCTTTCCACTGCTGCCTCCTCAGAGCGCGGTGCCCATTGCCCCATCCCATGCCAAACTATTTCAGAAATTTTTTGTTGATAATACATTCTGGAAAACCTGTAATACCCCAAGTCAGGCTTATATGACACTTTCACATTTAAAGGATATTCAGGTGGCTTCCTCAATTCCTTGGTCCCTCTATTCTCCCAGTCTGGGCTTCAATGTCTCCTCGTCATTCACAAGTTCTTCTCAGTTGGCTTTGCTGAGTTCTTATTCCTTTACTCCCCGGATGGGATCTCCATCTTTGATCAGAGTGGATCCTTTTTCTTTTAGGGACTACTCCCAGCGGATTTAGTTTCAGCCCATCATGATCCTACTGATATGCTTGTTCATATAAGCACCTTGGGACTTCTTCCTGGCGGACCCAGTTGCAACATGAGCTGGTCCTGCTGATAACAATGATCTTCTCTGTCATAGCTCAACTCCTTCTCATCACTTGATAGGTATGACCACTGTCAATGCTTTTTCACATCAAATAAAAATCAATATTTAAATTTAATTATATTATATATTTTCCTTTTTTAAATTTTTTGCAATGAGACTTAGCCTATTGTTATGTTCAGAGTTCCATCTTTTTGTTCCCCAACTCTGATTCAGAAGTTTGTTTTTTAACTTAACCAGCTTTTGTGGTTAAGGGGTCTATTTTTTTAAAAATACCCTATATCATGGTTCAAAGGTCCTCACTTTGGACTTGACAACACAACAGGACCTAACCAACTCCTTTTGGTTCAGTGGCACCACAGGAACGTTGCAATTTTTCACTTTTAGATCCTATACTATAAGTTTTTAGTATTGGCCTTCTTCACTATATGTCCATCTGCGACGTTTCTCAGCATATAGGCAAGTTTTCATTGACTTGGAAATACTCTCAAATGGTCCCATTCATTAGCTTTTGTTCATGACTTGTCATTGCTTTCAACAGGTCCTAATTCCAAAGCATCTTTTGAGCGCTAGCACTTGCTTCATCAAATCTCATAATATGCAACTCTATCACATATCAATAGTTCTTTTATAAGTCTTTTTCATTTTTATCTTTAAATTGATTTTTAGCATTCATTTTTGTCCTTAAATTTTTTATTTAATTCAGCTGATAGATCTGGAAATGATCTCCTAATCGCACAGGTTGATACAGTAATGTTAACTTCATTAATCTTGACTTAAATTAATGATCTTTTTCCTTGGCATTTATTGCCATATAACATTATTTGATTAATATAGGGTTAAGCAAATTCATCCAAACTCTATTGATTAATCGCCTTCCTTTTCAGCCTCATCTAATGCCTCATCTAGCGCATAATACCTTGAGACTATTACCAGCGGACCCAGTTGCAACCAAGGCTGGTCTTTTGTCAACATTTATCATCTAAACTCCTCAAAATATTCCCAGCAGACAAAGTTGCAACCCAAGCTGGCACTGCTGATGCTTACTCATTCTAAGCAGATGTCTGGTGGAACAGGTTCTCTTGCAGTACTAGAATGTTCTGCATCCAGACTGCAAGTCTTTTCCCAGCCTTGAGCATCACATCCTCCTCTTGAGGCATCATAAGATTCATATTTTTCTTTGGATTTTTCCCCAAACTTTGGATATTAAGATACCCAGTTGTGCCAACTTTATGATTGTGGTTTTTCGATTTATCTATCCACTTTGATCCATTTGGTTCATTCCCTAAAGCTCGATTTAGTTGTTCAGCGACTTTTCCATTATTCACTATATTGTCACCTTCAGATACCGCCATATTTTGATCATCATCAGCCAAAATTTCTTCATCAAATTTACCAGGTGCATCAAAGGTCAAGCCTAATAAATTATAAATTCCAACATCTGCAATGTAAAATCATATTTATCAATGATGAAACCATGGCTCAGTGTAGATTGTCATAGGGCTGAATCACTGACTGCATCACTATACATGCATTAAAATCTGTTAGAACTTTTTCACTGGCCATGATCATTGATTCCTGATAGAATCAGTCTGCGAAAGCTGCTAGAATCTCATATTTTCATAATTAAATGCCCTTAAATTCCTGCTTGCAATTAGACATCCACGTAGAGCTTCCAAATTCTATCATAATGGCTTTCTTGGCCTCATTATAAGTTCGATTGTTACCATTCAGATGGGGCAAAACCTAATTCTGGAAATTGGTGTTCAGGAATTTCATTACAGTCACTGACTTTTGTCATTTATTAAAACTGAACATTGTCATTTAAACTAGTCAAAAAAATGCAGGTGCTTTATACTAATAAATTTGGATAATTTTGGTATATTCTGAGATCTGTCTGATGCTTCACTGGTAGAGGATTCCTGATCAATGACTCAATTAACTATAGAAGATACTTCAGGGGTCATTTCCAAAAGTTCTCTGAACAATCTGGCCATATTTTTTGATAGTCATGCTTTTCTATATTGAATTTTGGGCGTTTTACTTTGGCTTCAAAAGCCTCTATATGAACGCAATCAAATTTGTGATTCTCTAGTTTCTCCATGCGCTTCAAAATGTGTTCCAAGTCTCCTTGACCCCAGCAAATGCATTCCCTATCCACTTCACAATCAGCCTTCAGAAATAAAATTTCCTTTAGAAGCTTAGATTCTTTCTTCTCCAAAGAGGTGACCTTCTCATTAAGCTCGTTGTTGCTTTTTCAACTTGGTCAATTTATTCCTCAGCATCTGTCACCCATTCCTCTAATGTAGTAAGATTAGCCTGTGATGCAGAATATAGCGCATTATTATTGATGGTTTCTAATTCCATCCAAAGCTTCATTAATTCATTCTTATAAGGTATTCTTGATAGCGTCTTCTATTAAATTGGTTTGAAAACTCAACTACCCAGTAGTGATCACCAATGTGAAAATTTGGGGATCTTTGGCTACTCAAAGTTACTCTTCTGAAATGAGCACCATCATTAAAATATGAATCTATCTTTTTCTTGATTATAGATCTCTTCAGCTGCTTATGTTTTCTTGCACAGGTTCCTATATGTGCAATAAATATTTGTTGATAATTATTCTGATAAACATGTGAGTGATTGATAAAAGTGTTGTTAATTTCTTGGCGTCTAGGTCCGTTGTCACCAAGTTGGATTTGCACAGGGTATAGCCACTGAGCAACCCAATTGAACAATATGAGGATCGCCAATTATTATAATAAAACTAAATATATATATATGGAGCTATTGCCCCTTATTTCTTTATTTATTTTTAGATATCTTGCAGACCGTTCTGCGCTTCTCTTTCCTCGTAAAAGACTATCCCCTTTTTAATCTTCCATCAGGCTCTTTATACCTCAATTCCACAGCTGGATGCATCCTCAGCTTGGTATCTTCTATTTTTCTTCCTTATTCGAGTGGCTCTTGTTCATATCAAATCTCAGCGTGATTCCTCTTGATTCACCAAATGTTCTCATTTTGCTCAATTATAATTTGCATATCCCCTTTTGTATATCTCGAGACTCATCTCAATTCCCCTGTGATCTGCCAATGTGAGTAGCATATCATCCAGTCATATCAACTTCCCAACATTACCCCCCTTTGATTGGATGATAGGTTTTACTGTTTGTATGCTATAAGGCACTTAGAATGGAATGGTTGATAATCTGACCCCAGCAGGTTCCTTGATTTTGTAGACAACCATACCAGTCTTCTCAATAATCTCAAACGGGATGACCCAAATGTCAGAGAGCTTATTCTTTCGTCCAAATCCATGCTGGTCATGGAACAACACAAATCCACTTCAGCGAACAATGGAATTCCTCTCCATAGCTTCTGGTCGGTCACCTGGTCACAAATTTTCTTAGCCAAACTGGTGGATTAGGCTTCAGTTTGCAACTTGATCAATGTATCCATGAGTTGCCTCAGATATCGCTGAGGATTCACACCACCAGTGTCCTCTACACAAAAATATAGCAAGGCAGGCAGAGCTGGATGTCGTACATACAGCAGTTGAAAGGGACTCTTACCAGTGGCAGAATGATAGCTGATGTTATAAGCAAACACAGCGGTAAGCAGAAGAGCACTCCATTCTGAAGGCTGGTCCGTTATCAATTTGTGGAGTATGTTTACTAGGGTTCCGTTAACTCGCTCCACCATCCCATTTGATTCTGGATGATAGGGGGTGGTCAAAACCCCGAGAATTGCCAATAACTCATTTTGCTTTGGCAGGATATGCGAAGTAAAGTTGGTTCCATTGTCCGTCAGGATGAACTGCAGACAGCCATGCCACTGTATAACACATTCCATAATAAACTTGGCAGTGGTGACCGCGCCCAAGTCGCTAATAGCCCTGGCCTCCACCCATTGGGTCAAATGATTTATGGCAACAATTATATACTTGGATTGGTTGGCACTAGTCAGCAGAGGTCCCACTACATCAATGGAAATGGTGTGCCATGCAAACTGGGATTTTACTAATTGATAAGGTGATTTTCTTACAGAAAGGTTTTTCAACTTGACATTGATGGCAACAGCTAATAGTTTCCAGTACGTCATAATGCATGCTTTCCCAGAAGTATTTGGGTCACGAAAACTCCAGCGTCTTCCACAAACCTCCATGGCCTACAGCCCATTGAGCATCCATAATTATCGAGGGTCTATTTGAAGGACTAGAAAATTTCAGCGTCAAGTCTCCAATCTGCTTGTATAATTCTCCCCTCGCACAAAGGTACCCTCCTGAGTCCATCTAATACCTTGATCACTTGCGGCGGCTCATTCTGGTATTTTTTCAACATCATTTTTTCATACGTTATATCATCTAGATCCGCTATGATAGTGACCATAGGCAATTGAGACAGACAATCCGCATTTTAATGTTTTGCCCCAGGTCAATGTAAGATCTCAAAATCGTAAGCTTGCAGCTTCAGAGCCCAACATGCGAGCCATCCTTCTGGTTCACGCAGATTCTGTAGCCAGCGCAAGGAAGTGTGATCCATCACTACTTGAAATCTTACCCCATGCAAATATACCCAAAATTGTTTATAAGCGTAGATCACAGCTAAACACTCCCGCTCAGTTATGGTGTAATTTTGTTCATGGCAATCCAAGATCCGACTACAGAAGGCGACAGGATGTTCCACACCATCATCATCCTTCTGGGATAATAATGCCCCAATAGCAGCTAAGGATGCATCCGTTTGTACTATAATGGCTTATCAAAGTTGGGGTATTGCAATATGGGTGCGCTTGCTAACGCGGTACACAGTACATCAAAAGCATTCTGGCATCATTCCATCCAATTGAAAGGAGCGTTTTTCTTTAATAGCTTAAAAAGTGGTGTCCCAATACAACTGAAATTGGGAATGAACTTTCAATAATACCCAACCATTCCTAGAAACACCTGAATGTCCCGCTTATTTTCTGGCCAAGTCATCTTGCCTATTGCTTCCACTTTAGCCAGCTGCAGTTTAAGCCCATTTGAATCCACAACAAAACTGAGGTATTTCAATTGCTCTTTAAAGAAATAGCACTTATGGGGCTTAATTTTGATATTGGTAGCAGCGAGGCACTGAAACACTTGCTCCAAGTGGGCCAGATGCTCTGTGAACGTTCACAAAAATACATTGATGTTGTCAAGGTAAACTAAGACGCAGGACAGCTTTAAATAACCTAAAATCATATCCATGACACGCTGGAATGTAGCAGGAGCGTTACACAATCCTTGCGGCATGCACGTTGGCTAGAACAACCCTCTTGAGGTGATGATTGCATATTTCTCCTGTTCTGTTGGTGGCAATTCGATCTGCCAGTACCCTGAGATCAGATCCATGGAAGAAAAATAGTTCGCCCCACCCAATCGGTCTAACACATTGTCAATCCATGGAAGAGGGTAAGAATCCTTCTTCATAACGTTATTGAGTTAATGATAGTCAATAACCACCCAATTCGAGCCATCCTTCTTATTTACGATGAGCACAGGTGATGCCCAGGGGCTGTTTGATAGCTCTAGCATCCCTTGCTTGATAAGCTTATCCACTTCATCAGAGATAACCTCTTCCACTGCTCTAGAATGTCTAATAGGATGCAAATGAATGGGAGGGTGATCCCCCATATCAATATGATGTACCACTCCTTGAGCGCACTCCAAGTCATGATCATTATCTGTAAACTTATCCCAATACTTTTCAAATAAGGCCATAGCCTTATCTTGCTGATCCGCCGATAGTACCATGAGCACTTCTTGCAGAACTACAGTCAGTACGCCAAATGAGGTGAAAGCCGGTAGTCTGAGATCTTCCCATGAGCCAAAGTCATGAATACGTCGAACTTCCCCAATAGGGATGAAGTGTAGGTAAGCCACCACTTGGTGCCGCCTAATCATTATGTCTCCTTCTGAAGGTTTGCAAGAAACACCTTCACCTTCCCACACCCAGGAAGCAATAGCCCTGGAGCCACGTGTGGTTCTAGCTGTGAGTGCTGATGAGGCACCAGGATTTCTCCATACAGTCCCTTAGGAACTTCGATTTTGAGCCCAGTCCCTATTATGCCCTGGTGTCCAGACGGTAAGGTTAAAGGGCGCGTTGCTCAAAGTGGGATTCCTTTATACTCATATATCTGGTTGGGGAGGATCTTGGTCCGTCAACTCAGTCACTGATAGCGAACAGGGATCACTCCATCACTGTATGCTAGATTGACCTGACTGGAGTGGACTGGATCTGTTGGGATTCCACCAGAGGAAAAATATACTGGAATCTGTTGGCTGAACATAGTAAGGGTTTCTTCCACCATATCTATCACAACGCCAAATTTCCTCATGAAAGCTGCGCTGATTAACATTTCATAGTGGTTATTTGGCAAGACCACCGCTGGAGCAGACACCTGGACTGAACCAAATTGTAGGGGCAACGCGCTATATGCTCCTTCTGACACAGTGCTATGCGTTCCTGCCATTCCATATACTACTCGATGGTCCACATCTGGTTTCAACATAAGTTTAGTCACTAACCAGGTGGAGACTATGTTCACAGGCGCTCCCATGTCTATGATCACGCGGATTTTTGTGTTTTGAATGAATATGTTGCAATAAGTACATTCCAAGTAAGAAGAATCATCAGGGTTTATTACTTGTAGGTTCTAGGGTCTTGTGTTACTTAAAAAGGAAAAAATACCCTTGCCGACCTGAGGATACTCACTAGCGATTTTTTCCGCCAGAATACCTATGTTAACCCCAATTAAAGGAGCGACGTTCAGCAAAGAATCCTCATTGCTGGAGCCAGTCTGTTCCAGTCTTTACCACACATATGGTTTCTGCACATCTTGGCGGAGCTCAGCCCAATTGGGTGAACTCTTACTCTTGGAAGTAGAAGCAGGGGTATCCAGCGAAAGCTGCTGGTATAACAAATCATCTGATTAAGGTTTTATTTCTACTCGTAAAGTTGTTTGGCAGGTATTAGGGACAAGTGAATTGAGCCTAGCAGAGGTAGAGCGTTTTGTCTCTACTCCGCTTGAGCTTTTCCCTGCTCAGTTTTCATAGTTGGAATTGCATACACTTGTGGTTTGCTAGGGCAATTGGCTGCATAATGCCCTCTTTGTCCGCACTGGAAGCAAGTGTTCGTAAAAGGTGCACATATATAATTTGGGCTGGAAGGACCAGGTTGATAATTGCTGGTAAGGTTCCATGGTCGCGGTCAAACTGGTGAAGCATACATGGGACAGAAAGGGTCTACTGACTCATATGAGCGACGATTATATTCCAGTGGCTGATAACCCAGTCGCTGGCCCCCAATATTCAGAAAAGGATGGAGTGGGGGCAACGTAGGGCTTTCAGATTACAATGGGGGCGCCATTCATGGCCAACAGTTGACATAAGGCGTTCAAAAATTCGAATAAGGCCAGTATCCTCATCCAACACATGGGACATAGCGTTATATAGTTCCCAGTATGGTTTAACCGCCGCCATCATTGCTATACCTACATCCTCAGTGGTTAAAATATTAGCCCCAAGTAAAATGTGAGCTTCCGCCAAAAACTGCTTGGCGAATTCTGACAAGGTCTCATTTTGATTAAACTATGTAGTCATAAATTTGGCTTTTTGTTGAGACATCTTGTTAGCGCCTCTGAACAGCCGGATAACTATCGCTTTTACTTGGGCGTAAGACACTGAGCTATTTGGAAGATAGCAGGTCATCTGGTCAACGCTTTCCACATCTAAAGCAGACAGTAACAACTTTGCTTTCCATTAATTGATAGCCCTTCTACAGCGAATTTAAAGCATTTAAAATACCTGTGTAGGTTTTTATTATAACTGAAAGGAGGTAACTTTTCAATATGGATGAATTCACTTGGCTCTCAGTTTCAGCTGCAAGGGGCAGACGAACTGGATTCAGAGCGACTATGGGAGCCATCATTTGGTGTGTTATCATACCGCCATCTGGATGAGCTTGATCTCGTCAAAGCAGAATCAGAAGAAGTGTCATCACGTGGGGGGTCCATCATACTGCCAGAGAGATACTTGTTTGCTGATCCATAACATTCTTCCCCCAAGTCACCACTAACTTCCCTATTTCCCCCAGCTCTGGTACACCCTGTGAACTATTTGCTAATCAGCTGTTCTGTTTTGACCAAAGCACATCTACACCATCCATCCTGCCATTCTTGTTGCAGCGTGTTATATTACTGTTGCAATTCTCAGCGGAACTCCCTTTCCTCATTCAGTGTTTGTTTTAAAGTTTGTAATCATGAAAGAACTTCCTCGATTCTATTCTGCAGGTGGGTTTGTTGTTGTCTTGCTTTTTACACTTGCTGGTTGGCGTTGTTTATTTGGATAACAAGGAAAGATAGTTCTCACGCTGATTCCTCATCAGCCCATCGAAGGGTATTAATGCAGTCTTGCATGTCCATATACCCACTTGTCTCACCAATAAGGAGGGGAGGCTCATTGGCGTTCCACCTGACTAACAACTTCTTGTCGTGTAACTCAACAAATGAGTTGGAGATACTCAGTGGACGTTGACCTAAGAATAAGCGCGTTATCAGACGTTTTCTGGGTATCCCATTCACTATGGGATTTGATCTAATTTTGTCAATAGAGAGCTGACTTGGGCCACCAATTGCAGTTCCATCAGGATCATTCTTTCCTTGAGCTGAGCAATCATGGCTTCAAGAGCTTCCGCCCATTTTGGCTAGCTCTGTCATACAGCGCTCAGTATTATTACCCAAGGTTGGCATGTCCTGAATCCACTCCACGGATAGGCCATGCTGTTCCAGTAGTTCTCTTATTACTCGAGGTAATTCTGAGTCTAACTATGGTACTAGAAGGTCCAATTGACGGCGAACATCCCCAACACAATGATCTATCTGTGCCAGAGCCCCTTATATTTCTGAGAAAAAATGATCAAGGCGGTCCAGCAGGAGGTGAGTATCATGCTTTGTGCTTGAGCAAACCGCAAAACATCTCCAATTTTAATGTTTTGGCGAGCCAGGACATATAGTAGCTGGTGAATCGAAGGTTGCACATAAGTGACTAAGTATTCCTCAATTCTGTGAGTACCAAGGCGGTGAGTTAACCTCATAGTAGTGGCGTCCAAATAACACATGTACAGCGCATATCAATTTTCTTGATTGCGTTGATTATAAAACAGACTCACGGCATTTTCACCATTCTCATCCTTGTATAGGCAATACCCGCACAACAACCATTCCATAATAATTATTAGTTATTGTGGAGTCACATTCGTGGAGCATCCATGTTGGTTAGTCATCAGCTATGGGCAATTCTCAAATTGCACCGTAATCATAATTTCATCATTCCCTGGTTCAGTAACAGTAAACAATGTTGGTTCTGAGTTAGGTGTCCTCTGAGCTTCTTCAGCATGACATGCTCAGAACCCAATCAGGTTAGGTTGGAACGAATGAGGATTTGTCATTGTATTTTCCCCGCTATAGTTGCTAAGTAGCCCCTGTAGTGAGCACCACTGTTAATTTCTCGGCGTCTAGGTCTGTTGTCACTGAGTTGGATTTGCACAGGGTATAGCCACTGAGCAACCCAATTGAACGATATGAGGATTGCCAATTCTTATAGTAAAACTAATTAAAATATATATGGAGCTATTGCCCCTTGTTTTTTTATTTATTTTTAGATATCTTGCAGACCGTTCTGCGCTTCTCCTTCCTCATAAAAGACTATCCCCTTTTTAATCTTCCATCAAGCTCTTTATACCTCAATTCCTCAGCTGGATGCATCCTTGGCTTGGTATCTTCTATTCTTCTTCCTTATTTGAGTTGCTCTCATTTGTATCGAATCTTAGCATGATTCCTCTCAACTCGCCAAATGTTCTCATTATGCTCGATTATAATTTGTGTATCCCCTTTTGTAAATCTCGAGACTCATCTCAATTCCCCTGTAATCCACTGATGTGGGTAGCGTATCATCCAGTCATATCAACTTCCTGACAAGTGTGAAGACTAGTATCCAGTTGAGCGTTTTATAACTAGATATTTCTCCTGATCAGGATCCTCCTTAGAACAGGTATAACGATCTTCCTCCTTCAACACACTGGTGAAGGTATTAAAAAATTTCTTGATAACAAGGAAATTCTTTCTTCACCTTCTCTTCTTAAGTTGGCAACTTCTGGATAACAGAACTTAACCTACTCGCAGTAGGTTCAGATGTTATAAGGGAGTTTCTACTCTTAAGACTTGACTCCTAATTCTGGCTTAGAGGTCTCTCCTCGGACTATCCAGCAATTATAGCTCAGTGGCCTTCTTGGTGAACTTCTATCCCTTCCTTTCACTTGACGCAGGAGTCAAGGAGAACTTGATAGTAATATTTAGCTTCAGGAATATTGATCCCTTTACTATAGTCCAAAGAGTGCCAAAAATACTACAAAGGTATAATAAACTAATATGTTTGAGACTAAAAGATCTGCTTTAAGTAATAAATTCCAAGGGAATATATAAGGTATTCAGCGCTAACTCTTCTGTTGGCGCCCACTTGGAAATGGAAGCCATTGCTGATGAATTTACCTAAACGAATTGCTCCATAATGAATGAGGCACCTACTCATCCATCCAAAAATAGTCAGGCTCTATTGCTGACTAAATAACGATTAGCCATGGGTTGGATTTGGAGGTAGCATGTCCTGAAGCTCTCATCCAACCCCAGAGGAATAACCCTATCAGGCTAGCAACCTGATTAGGTATCAAAACTCTTACACATTATCAGAAGGTTGCGTTGAAAAAAGGCCAAACTGCTAGTTGCTGGCAGCAAAGACGTTGTAAACGCCCATAAGCTCTTAATAAACCCTAAGTCAATTGTCTACAAAACACAGTCAACTCCTACAAGCCAATTTTATTATCAATACTAAATTTGACAATCTAATTTCTTGTTTATTGTTGGTAACAACCCCTGACAAAACACTATCTATCCAGAAGATCAAGAACCCGCGGATTATTACATATTCATTCAGGATAATTCGCCAAAAGGTAGTTATCATGTAGAACAATAACTCACATATCCACTAGAGGTCCTTGTCCCTCTAGCGGATAAGCAGGTTTTTATTTTTGACCAGGCGAGATAATATGGTCATATATGAATCACAACACTTATAGATACCCGGACAATCCTTAACACAAATTTAAGTTAAAAGTAGCGCACCTTCACCTTTCCATGTGGCCAATATTGACGTTATTGGTCCCTTTGTTAGCCAATCATGCTAACATTATATAATTTTTAGCCATTGATATTTTATCCACTTTAATAAAAGCTAATGCTGTTGCCTCTGCCTCTCTTAGAGCCACTGCAATTTTTTTAAGCCTTTTGCTTAGTATTATTGTCCAACGGTGCTTATGTATAATAATAGAAAGATTTTTTTATTTCATTGATGGTTTAGGTGAAAATGATTTAACTAATGTCTCCAATTTATTTAATTTTTCTTATAGCCCATCATAAAATGGGGCTCTTGAGTGAGCTAATGGGACCCTGGTCTCAATTATCCAAAAGTTTCCCACTAAGCCCCGCTATCAGGCCTCTTTTCTATCTCAGCAATAATGGTTTACAAAGTAGCCATCATCAGATCATTAATGTCTTTTTTCAAGCCTTGTTTAGAAGGAAGGCTGTCCTTCCATCTGCCTTACAACCTATAGTCGCCTTTTAGCGCAGAGAATTCTTGGTTGACTAAGTAAAAGGATAAGATGTAATTTTTCTTTAATCCTTGGCGGATACTTACTTTTAAACTCATAAATAAATCTCTTGAATCAAATTCTGCCCAATCAAATAATTCAAGTACCTTATAGGTTATCTGGACTTATTCTATCACCATCTCAGTGGTCAACTCCATATTTCAATACCATTTGGTCAAGTCCCTTTAAAGTTATTGAAATAGGTCTGAATAAAATTTTTCTGATATAATAATGAATATTGGATCAACAGGTTTATGACAGCTTCCTTATTTTAATTTAAATTTTTGACAGAAAATGAGGAAGTATATGTCATTCTATAAGTTCTATAGACTGAAAAAGAGGTTCTGAGGAAAATTCAAGCTGTTAAATTAGCATAACGGTCTAGTCATCTCTTTCTGCTAAACATCATTTTTCAAAAACAATCCGGCTTGAAATTTAGCTCCACAAGAGAGATTTTTCAACTAATAGCTATAATGGCGGGAAATCCCGCAAAAGTACTCCCTGACTCAACTGGATGAGCAAGAAACTCCCCAAGCATAAGAACCATTGGTTGCCAACCTCAGTGTCAACCAGAGTCACCCGTTCTCAAGCAGCTGCTGCAAAAACAGCCACCATGAATATGCAGCCACTTCACCAAACGTCAGCTTACCAGATTGTGTCTCTGGAACCTGAATTCCCACAGGATCAGTGTAAAATACATCCCAACAACCTTCTCGGCCTCCTCCTACTATGGAGAACATTACTTAAGAAGTTTTAATCGCATCAAATTAATTAGATGCACCTCAGCCCTTCCAGGCACCTTCCTCACCAGTTGAGTTGGATGTTTCAGCCTCTCCTACTATTGTTAATGTTGAATTTCTGGATCCCACCCTGAGAGGCCATTTCCAACGGTCTAATAAATCAAACCATCTCTATCATAATTGTTATAAAATTGGCAGTATTCCTAGATACTCCAGCGGACTTTGCACAGGGTTTGACCCACTGAGCAATCAGGATAAACGATATGAAGATCATTGTCCTCAAAATAACAGAAAATAACTTAATATAAAATATGGAGCACTTGCTCTTGCAGCCTCTTTTATTTAATCTTAGTCAATCTCGCGGATTCCTTCTGTTCCGCTCTTCCTCTACTTACTTAAAAACAACCCTCCTCTTGATCGCCCATCTCGCTTATATTACAGCGGCTTGGATGATACCACTCTCATAGCTTTGACTATTCAGTTCCACCAATTCTCCTTGATTCAGCTGGTTATTCTCAAAATTGCTATCGCCTTAATTGTAAGCGATTAAGATGGTAATCATCAAATGTTGACATTGCCTTATTTTAGAGGCAAATCAATATAAAATCATTATATCCAATATAACTCGTTAATCCCAATATTGCCTCATTCTGAAGCGCTTAAATTACCATTACCAGTTTGTTTCCAGCGGATTCCATTCATTTCGCCATATTGCTTTTAGGTCTTTTCATCCAGTCATATTGGAATTGCGACATTACCCCCTTATTGACTGGACGATGAGGCTCCTTTTGTTTTTAAGCTTGGAGGAATTTTGTATGCATTCAGTTAATGATCCAACCACTAATGGGGTCCTTGATAGTATATGCGTCGACCCCAGTTTTCTCAATGACTTCAAATGGACCAATCCATATACTAGCCAGCTTGTGTTTCCGCCCAAAAATTCATGTTGGTCATAGAAGAGAACCATCTCACCATCCTTAAGTGTCATCAGCCCGCTACAACATACCTGATCGGTAGCCTAATTTCTAATCTTCTTGGCTAAGCTGAAGGAATATGCTTCATTTTGCAGTCTGATCAGAATGTTTGTGAGGTTTGTCAAATAGCAGTGGGGTTCCACTCCGCCTGTGTCCTCTACACATGAATAAAGTAACGCTGGAAGGGCTGGGTGTTGGCCATTTAGTAGTTGAAAGGGAATCTTCCCCGTGGCGGAATGATAACTAATGTTATAGGCAAACACGGCAGTGGAAAGAAGAGAACTCCAATCAGAAGGGCGATCCGTTACTAGTTTTTGTAGTATGTTCACCAAAGTTCCATTCACCCATTCAACCATTACATTTGACTCGGGGTGGTATGGGGTCATCAGAACTCCGCGGATACCTATAAGCTCGTTTAGTTTGGGGAGGATGTGCAAAATAAAGTTGGTTCCATTATCAGTGAGAATGAATTGAGGGCAATCATGGCGCTGAATAATGCATTCCATTATGAACTTGGCCACCTTAACCGCTCCTAAATCCCGTATTGCCCTTGCCTTAACCCACCAGGTCAGGTGGTCAATAGCCACCAGAATATACTTACAATGGTTGGTTCTTGTTGGAAAGGGATCAATGACATTGAGGGAGACCGTATGCCAAAGAATATGTGGTTTTAAAAATGATATGACGTTGTACGGTGGAATGGCTTCTCCACTTGGCACTGATGGCAACAGGAAATAGTTTCAAGCACATCAAAACTCATACTTTCCCAATAGTATTTTGGGAATAACAACTCTATAGTCTTAAACACGCCACCATTCCTAACTGACCTGTGAGAACTCATAATGATTCCCGGCCATGCGGAGGGCCATGGAAAATTCATTGCAGAATTACCAATTCATTTGTATAGATCTCCATTCCACAAGAAGGTATTCATGCACAATTCATTTAACACTTTGATTACTTGGGGTGGTTTGTCATCATACTTTCCGCTGAGCATCTTGTTGTACATCACATCACTGAGGTCCGCCATCACTGCAACAGTTGGCAATCGAGATAGGCAGTCAGCGTTCTGATGCTTTGCTCCTGGATGATGAAGAATTTCAAAATCATAAGCTTGCATCTTAAGAGCCCATTGGGCTAGCCACCCCTCAGGCTCTTTCAAGCTCTGCAACCAGCACAGCGATGCATGATCCGTTACAACCTTAAATTTTACTTCATGCAAATAAACTTAGAACTGCTTGTATGCATAAATCACCACTAAGCAATATCACTCAGTTACAGTATAATTTTGTTCATGGCAATCCAAGCTACGACTGCAGTACGCCATAGGATGCTCCTCCCCCTTATTGTCCTTCTGAGATGGGACCGCCCCAACAGCGGAAAGTGATGCATCCGTCTGCACTATAAATTCCTTATCAAAAACTAGGGTAGCGTAACATGGGCGCACAAATTAGTGCCATTTGGAGTGTATCAAAGGCATATTGGAGCCGTTCCGTCCATTCAAACATGGCATCCTTCCTTAGTAGCTCAAAGAGTGGACCCCAATGCAACTGAAATTGGGTATGAAGCGTTGGTAATAACCCACCATCCCCAAAAACACCTGAATGTCTCACTTACTAAATGGAGTAGTCATCTTCTGGATAGCCTCCACCTTGGCAGTTTGGGGTCTCAGCCCAGTTGCATCCACCACAAAACCGAGATACTCCAGCTGATCCTTGAAGAAATGGTATTTCTGGGGATTGATCTTAATATTGGCCTCAGCCAGTCAGCGAAATACCTCTTCCAAATGGGTAAGGTGTTAAGTGAATATGTGAGAGAAGACATTAATATCATCAAGGTACACGAGTACACATGACAGCTTCAGATCGCCCAGAATGTTGTCCATTGCTCATTGGAATGTAGCTGGGGCATTACATAGCCCTCACGGCATCCTAGTTGGCTGGAAAAGCCCTTTGGATGTGATTATGGCGTATTTTTTCTATTCTGCCGCGGGCAACTCAATTTGCCAATAACCTGATATCAATTCCATTGCTGAGAAGTAGCGAGATCCACCCAACCAATCCAACGCATCATTAATCCGCAGCAGAGGGTATGAGTCTTTTTTGGTGACACTATTGAGCTTCCAGTAGTCAATTACTATGCGGTTAGTACCATCCTTCTTTTTAACAATTAGGACAGGTGACGCCCATAGGCTCTTAGATGGTTCGAGCATCCCCTGCTCTAGCAGCTTGTCAATTTCCTCAGTGACGACTTCTTCAGCTGCCCTTGATTGGCATATTGGCCGAGACCTGATGAGGGGGATGATCCCCAGTGTCTAGTCAATGAACAACCCCATGAGCGCACCCCAAATCATGATTGTCTACTGCAAAAACCTCTTTATATTTTTGAAATAAAGCTTCCACCCAATTATTCTGATCTTCTGATAAACTCATAAGATTCTCCCGTGGCACAACTGCCATTACCCTGGGAGGCAGCTCAATGGGCTGACCAAATTCATTCACGGAACTGAACTCGTGAACCTGGTTGATCTCCTCAACTGGGTTCAGATGTCAATATGCTATAATCTGATGCCGGTGGATTTTGAGTGGTTCGCTCTGAAGATTTGCTTATAATATCTTGATTTCCCCATGGCCTGAAAGTATGATGCCTGAAGCCACGTGGGGCTCAAGCCGCTTTTGCTGATAAGGGCCAATGATCTCCCCATAAAGCCCAGCTGGCACTTCCACCTCTAACTCAGTGTCTACTATTACTTGGTGTCCAGAGGGAATGGATATAGCTCCAGCTGCTTTAAGCGGTAGCCCTTGATATTCATATATCTGATGGGGAAGGGCTCGAGTTTTCCCTTTTAATCAATGATAGCGCACTGGAATCACCCCATCGCTGTAGGTAAGGTTAATTTTTCCCATATGCACTGAATCCTTTGGCACTCCTCTAGAGGTAAAATAAATTGGGATCTAATGCCCCAAAATAGCGAGGGTCTCTTCCGTCATGTCAACGACAGCTCCATAGTGTCGCATAAAAGCAGTTCCAAATAACAGATCATAGTTGCTATTTAGTAGTACTACTGCTGGAGCCACCACAACAACAGATCAAAACTGCAAGGGAAGTGCGCTATACGCTCCTTCAGAGACCGTGGTTTCCGCCCCAGCAGTCCCATACACCATCCAGTGGTCTATGTCAGGTTTTAAAGATAATTTCGCCATCAACTTAGTGGAGACAATGTTAACAGGGGCACCCATATCAACTATAGCATGTATTCAGGTTTTGGCTACCACAATGTCGCAGTAGGTGCACTCTGAGTAAGATGAATGCCGGCTACTTACTATGTGTACATTCAGTGGCTCATGTTTTCCAAGAAAATTTATGATACTTGCACCAACTGTAGAGTACTTTGTTATAATAGCATCCACTGGAAAGGCGACCTCTACTCCATTTAAAGACAACACATCTATGAATGGTTCTAGCTGGTCTGATGGACTTTGGTCAAACATTTGGCAAGCGTAAGGCTTTGGCTGCTCTGGAAACCTTGTGTTTGCCATTTCTTTGACTTGTGTTTGAGACAGCACGTTTACTCCCCCAACTGTATGTTGATAAAAGGAGGTATCGTCATACTAGGAGGCTTCTGCTGCAATTAACACAGTAGCTTTAGGTGGGACGCATGAATTTGAGCTAGCGGAAGTAGAGAGTCCCATCTCTACTCCACTCCGACTTTTCCCTGATAGCTTTGATCCTGTGGTATGTAAAGGGTCCATTGATTAGGGCACCATCGCCTCATGTGCCCAGTGTGACCACAATTAAAACAACTTATTCCATAGGTCCTACGTCTGTGCTTAATATAAGTTGGCCCACTTGGAAGGGTATTCCAAAGATAATCAGTGTAACCAGACCCACATTAGCAGAACGTCTGATGTCAATCAGCATATTTAGGGTCAAACCGGTAGTTGATCAGTTGTCTATTGGCAGAGATGGAATGGATGTTGGACTGCGATGAGTATTTTGGTGAAACCTGTACCAACTGATTGTTTTCCCCCACAAAATTAGGGTCAGCAACGGCAACAGTGATAATCTGTTCAACGTTGGGTGGTGGGAAGGATACAACTAAGCGATGTACAAACTGAACAAGTTTAAGAAGAGGTACATCGGGCTCCAACAAAGGGGTCATGACGTTGAAAAGCTCAGGGTATGGTTTTACCGCAGAGGACATAGCAATGCACACAATAACTTCAGATAAGATCCCTGCTCTGATCATCATGTGGGCTTCCGCTGTAAAATGCTCAGCAAATGAAGTGAGAGTCTCATTTTGCTGAAACCCAATGGTCAAGAACTTGGCTTTTTGCTGCGACATTTTTGCAGTTCTTCCAAACAATTTTAGCTTCATCTTCTTAACTTCTTGATAGGTAATGGAACTATTTGGAAGATAATAAATGACTTGATCAGCGCTGCCAACATACAAGGTTGAGATCAACAGTTTTGCCCTTTGCCGGTCAGAGGTTCCTTCAGTTCCAAACTCAAATTGTCAAAAGAACCCATGAATATTTCCATCACGATCAAATGTGGCAGATTGTCACAGCAAACTTCCTTAATCAGCTTATCCCGTTTTTTGAGCACAGTGTCGAAGGCAAATTTCAATTCCCCATATGCAACAGCCCCAGCGTCTTCTGCAGATTCCCTATCAAAGCAACTGGACTGTGGCATAGCAGGCAACTGGGTTTTTATTTTATATAACTGAGCAATTGGCCCCCTGTAGTGAGCACCACTGTTATAAAATTGGCAGTATCCCTAGATATGCCGGCGGACTTTGCACAGGGTTTGACCCACTGAGCAATCAGGACCAATGATATGAAGATCGTTGTCCTCAAAATAACAGAAAATAACTTAATATATAATATGGAGCACTTGCTCCTGCAACCTCTTTTATTTAATATTGCTCAATCTTGCAGATTCCTTCTGTTCCGCTCTTCCTCTACTTACTTAACAACAACCCTCCTCTTGATCGCCCATCTTGCTTATATTACAGCAGCTTGGACAATACCACTCTCATAGCTTGGATTATTTGGTTCCACCAATTCTCGTTGCTTTGGCAGGTTATTATCAAAATTGCTATCGCCTTAAATGTAGGCGATTTAAATGGTAATCATCAAATGTCAACATCACCTTATTTTAGAGGCGAATCAATATAAAATCGTTATATCCAATATAACTTGTTAATCCCAATATCACCTCATTCTGAAGCGCTTAAATTACCATTACCAGTTTGATTCTGGAGGATTTCATTCGTTTCGCCATATTGCCTTAGGGATTATCATCCAGTTTTATTGGAATTGTGACATTAATGTTGGTCAACTGACCAATCTAGTTTGCAGATTACTAAAGTGGGCCATTCTAATCCGCTCAATGTAATAACTACTTAATGCAATTAAGTACTTTGCAACAGTTATAATCTCATTTGCCCCATTTAAGTCCCTTAAACGGCACTAATCAACTTGTCACTTACTCATTTAAGCTGAAAAATGACTGATGTAACAATCATTTGGAAAGTTTAATGCATGAAATTACACCCAAAAAAGTCAGATAACTTATTAGAGAAAAATCTGAGATGTGATGAATTAGCTCCCTACCCCCAATTGGCTGAAGGTAACTCTAATCTAAATGGGTCAAACCAAACTGGAGATGTTTAAGCAACCTCCCCAGCGCCAGACAGCACCAGCAACCACTGAATTGCACCAGCAAATATTTAAACACACAAACTTGCCATCACCACCTACACAAATTTTACCTAACTTTCAGCTCAAAGCAAGCATAAGTGCACCAAGGGGGCTACTGGGGCTTGATAAAAACTTCTTGCACCAGTAATACCTAAATACAATCCTCATGAAGTGGCATTTTTTGCCAATGTTAAGAAGAAATGTGCAGAAACTAGAGCACAAAAAGTTTTACCCTGCTTAACCCTCTCCCATGCAATTTGCCCTTACTATGGGCATAATCCTGTTAATATTACACAGAGGATTACCTCTCATACTTTGCAGAATTTAAAGAGACATTCTTAATCAACACTACTATTTATGAATCAGTGGAGGGACACTGCAATGATGTGGGATTCACTGAAGCTGCTCATGCTGACCATGATGCCACCCTTCAGGTTGTTATTCCACATGGATCTTGTAACAATCAGTGATTGTACATGGATTTCCTAAGGTTGGGACTTTGGAAATCCACTAAGATGATGGTTGCAGATCCCAATTTTCCGTAATTGACTTAATTGATGAGCCAATGCATTTTGGGATCATTTATAAATTTAAATATCGATTTTTAGGACGAATTTTATTTTAATTTAGGTTCCCATGATCTGCCAGCAGATGAAAGTTGGAATGCTGGCATTTGTTAAGCCTCAGACACGCCTAAATTCTTATTAATTCATGTAGCTCATGCAGTGCTACTATTTAACAAGTGAGGATGCGTTTCCCTTACCTCACATGTGAATTCTACATTGTTTTGGTCTCCTTCTGAAATAAAGCCCGGTCAATTATATTTAGCGCCGTTATAAATTTATTGATTTAAATCTATTCTTTGGGGACTTGGTCACAATAAACCAGGGTTAGGAAAGAGCATTCTACGTCCAGTGGGCCGTGGAAAGTGGTTGTGCAACATGACAAGGTCAGAGTCATGACAAGGTTGTAGTAGAGTGCAGCCAAATGAAGCTGAGAGGTGAGAGGAGGTAGGTTGGATCCGCTGGACCTCAATAAGGGGTCAGCAAATTTTGATATCGTCCCATGAGCAATATCTGGACCCCCAAATGCACTGGAATTTGATCATTCCGTTGGACGTTAAAGAGGAGATTTGCATGCTGGCGCAACCCCAATGCTCAGAAGATTGAGGCGACTCTCTCTGAAGTAGGCTTCCATATACCAAGATGGCAATTAGGGCCTTGGGAGCCCGTTTGTTATAGAGCTCTCCATATATCCTGCACACGTTCTCACCTGGAGAAACCTCAAGGGTTACATCTTCCAAACTCCCAACTACTATTGATCCTGAATCGCTAAACTGGCGCTCCATAGTGATTAAATGGAATTTGGGTCTGTACTCGTAGTAAACTTTAGTGTCCCCTCCTACTATGCTCCCTCTCAAAGAGCCCACCTGATAAGGGCATCATTTATCCCCTCCACCACGGTGGCCTACAATATGGAGGTAATTACTTGTGTGGCAGTGATTGGGACATGCCCAGAGATCTTCTTTGTTGACCCTAACAAATCGCGTCATCATTGTTCATGGCATAATGCACTTGGGCACTTGTATAATGGCTGCGTGGCTCAAAAAAAGCCCTCTCAGCCACCACCCAAGGGCCTAAACCAGGCCAAAACATTCCCACGTGGCTGCAGCAGCAATTCCACAACCCACAAAATGGGTTTCAGCTCAGGATTTTACCCTTGAAGCACTTCGTCATGCAGTTGAAACTGCAGTGTTAACTGTAGGCACACATATTCTTGGGATCCAAGCCCCTCTCTCAGTGGGCACACCTTCCATTCTTCTGGAGTCTATACCATCACCTGCCAAGCGTAAGGCATCCCCCACAAGACGGCCATCTTCAGCCACCCCCACCCAGCGCTCTAATGCAACCCAACTAATCTCCACTAGCACTCTTCTGCATCAAACAGAAGTTTCTAATGAAGCTCAACCAACCTACAATGACTGACAATCTACAACCTATGGTAGATGCAACATAAAGAGCCATTCTCCCCCTACACCCCATATCTTGCAAAGCTCTTTTGCAGTGTTGGAGGATGAAATTATGGACTCAGACTCGTCTAATTAAGACATTGCTGAGGTCTTATTGAGCAACCTCAGGAACCTCCCCTACAATTTAGCAGGGGCAGCATCCTTGACTGGTTCAAGTGCTCCTCCGCCCCCTCCCCCACCCATCCTTCAACCACCCGACGCTCCACTCATCTCACTGAAGAAATAGTCAAGCTAAGGGACTCAAAACTAGCCGCCTTCCAGCTGCAGGTTTATGCGCTGTCAAACCCCCAGGATGCGGAGAGGAACAGCTATGAGTCCCCATGGAGGTACCATGACCCTACAATCCATAAACTCAAATGATTTTTGGGATTTAAGCAGAGATCCCGCCACCTCCACAACTTCAGGTCATTGTGGATTGACATTACTGCTGTTGAGGAGCCTCAACTTTACCTCAATGAATACAAATCATGGAATGTCAGTTTGGAGGAAGCTCCTTCTGGACAGAACATGTCGCTATTAAAATTCTGATTACTGGATCAAAACCCACACCTTTTCACAACACCTAAATGGGCGTCTTATGATGGCCAAGCTCATAACGCAAAATTCTCCTTCTTCATCGCCAGTATATAACTGCCTCAAGCTGGGGCTGACCATAAAAGATTTCTGGAGGAGCAAGTCCATCTGAATCTCCCAAAAAATACTATCCTAATGGGAGATGTCAACACTACCATAAGCCGCACCCATGATTATTATCCCCCTGGAACAAATGGCCGCCCTGGATCCAATATACTCCAGGACTTCCTTCGCTCTAGTTGCTTCACAGATTCTCTGTCACCCTCTGCGTCTGGCCTTAGTTATATGACTAGTATCCAGTGCAATGGAGGGAAATTCCAGTAAGAATAGCACATTGACTTGGCACTAATAGGCTTTCGTCTGATTGACCATGTCTCATCTCCAATAGCCTGAGAAAATCATCCAAGTAATCACAAATCACTCACTGTTGTACTTGCCACCACATTCAGACCATCGCGCAGCTCTATTTAAGGGTTGCCCCAGCTCTTATAAACAATCCCTTTTTTAGGGAGAAGTTTGCTTCAACCATACGGGACAACCTCTCCTCCACACCACCCCACTGAGCAACCTCAGTGCGAGGTGAACAGCAACTAAGGCAGGAATTAACCAGGTTTTATGTCTGTGCCAAAGCCCAGATGATTGAGTCTCGCGCCAGAGTCAAGAAGGCTGAAACTTAAATTTGGCACCTGGAACGGATCTGCAAAATTTTTTCTCTCTCCCAGTTGGCTGAAGAATTGGAAGCCTCTCAAGAAGCCCTTTGCTCAGAATTGGCAATGCAGGAAGAGCAGGTAGCCAACTTCACATCTTCCCACTATTATGCCCAGTGGGAACGCCCTACCCGCTTCTTCTTTAAGAAGCAAAAATCTAGATATAAAGCGCATAAAATCACAGCACTGAAGATTGGCATCACCACTTCAACGGACAAAGAAGCCCTCACACAGGAACTGCGTCGCTTCTACTTAAACCTTTTCCATGCTGACCATGTTGAACTGCCAGATATCAAGACTTCTTATGGTGCACTCCAGAGTCTCCCACTAACCCACAGGAAGACGAAGCTCTTATGGCCTATATCGCCTGTCAGGAGATTATAGATATCCTCCTTAAAATCTCCGCGGCTTAAAGCCCCTGGCCCTGATGGCATACCTTTTGAGGTATACCTTCTAGAACATTTGGTGACAGCCAAATTTCTCTGTGACCTGCTCACCTTACTTTTGGCTCAAGGCGAGGTCCTCCTTGATTCTAGGGGTCTAATCACAACCCTCATTCATAAGAAATCAGACTGGGAGAACATGGCCAATTAGCTCCCTATAGCCTTGATTAAAACGGATCACAAGTTATTCACAAAGCTTCTGACCAACCGCATAACAGCATGGGCAGCACCACGCCTGAACTCATCCTGATATGGTTTTCTTCTAGGGAGGTCACTATGAGATAACTATAATGCCCTACACGTGACTTTGACTAATAACTCACGCAGGGTAAATGGCTTTGTGGCTCTTCTGGATGTGGAGAAGGCTTATGATCGTGTTGCCTGAGAGTACATAGATGCTTCCTTAGCCCGCATTCAACTTTCCTCTTCAGCAAGACGTCAGATCTCCGCACTATATGACCAAAACCATACCAGAGTCCCTGCATCAACAGGATTTACAGCAGCAGTTACTACTGGGCAGGGTCTCCTCCAGGATGATTCTCTGAGCCCCATCCTTTTCAATATCACTGTTGGGACTGACGAGGTCTGAAGGCTGGTCCTTCAAAGCTAGCCAAGGTGGACTATAGACAAAGTCAATAATTAGTCCTGCTGGCCACAGCAGAGCAGGGAGAGCCAGAAAACAGTAAGGATTTCTGGTAGATAAACTAAATGGGGACTTAACCTGGCCAGGTTCAGAGGTCCCAATAGAAATAACTTTTACTAAAAAGAGCCAAAAATTAGGTAGAGCGTAAAAAGTTATTTTATGAGTAAAATAATTTGCACTTTAATTAATGCTAATAAAGCAAAGAATAATTGAGGGATATAAGGAACAATCAGCACAAGCCCTGTTGAAACTGGGAGAAGATTAGGAAATATTATCTGAAATCTTTTAGATGATATATTGAAGTAGATAACAGACAAAGGACTCATAAGATAAGGTAAAGCTGAAGATAAGGTTTGATAATGTGAAAATAAGGGATTTGTTTTTCCAGGGTAGAATAATAGTTAGAATGGGGATTATTGGGCTGGAGCATCAACTAGTGAAGCACTTCAATATTAATTTATTCCAGTTAATCAGTTTGGGAATATAGCAATGTTACTTGGTTTTGACTGATGCTAAATGATTTAAAATTAATATTATTCTTGAGCCTTTGGCCCAACAAAGCATCAAGCGCTAAATCAAAGGCTAGTTGGGATTGTCCAAAGTAAATACTAAAGTAGAAGCTTCAAGTAAATGCTTCACTTAAACTATCAAGAATTCTGACAACGCCCCCTCCAAGCCTCGACTGGTGGTGCCAATTAAAGTTTCCAGGTCGTATAATTATAATGCCTTGAGGAATTTGGTATAAGCTTTGACCCAGTGAGCATAAAAGAGTTGTACAGGCAGTTGTTGATGTGGCAATTCATTTCATAGATATTAAACCTATTTGCTTTGAAAAGCTTGATCTTAGAGATGTGAGGATCCCAAGGTTTGGTAATTTTAACCTTGCTGTTAGGACGGAGGGGCTAGTTAGGAGGATTAAAGGCATTCATTGTAGGCTTAGGTTTAAAATAGAGTTGGACGTTGATCTTGAGGCGATTGGAACAGTTAGAGTCAATAACCAACAAAAAAGAGGTGTAGCCCACATTGGTGAGTGAGGAGCGTGAAGCTGAGGATGAGGAGATAAATTTGTCAAGAATAGGTTTAAAGTCAATATGGCGGCCATTATTACTAATCAAATTCATACACTTTTGAATTAAAGCGGCTTGGCCATCAGTCTTGTTGGCCTTAAAGTTCATATCGGGCAGCTTGGATTTAAGTTTGGTTAAAATACTCTCCTTAGCTTTTTAAATTTATTGCGGGGAAGGCCGACCATCGGGCGGACACTTCCAAATATGACTCAGACAAGACAAAACTTAGTACCAGGAGAGGCACCCCAGAGAAGCGATGCTATCTCTTGTTGCCAGCGGGAACGCCACTTATGGGAAGGGGAGGGAACGTGTGTAGGGGACGTAGCCACTATTGAGCACGTGTGGAGGAAGAGGTCTGATTTGATGAACCAGACTGGGAACCAGGAGGAGACCAGCTGTTGGCGACGCGGTGGGAGATATCCAAACATCCACACTTGAAAGTGATCCACCAAATGAGACCGGAATCTGTGGACAGCTTCAGGGAGGGTGGGAAAGGATCCAGAGATGGCATCCAAGACAATTGTGTGGAAAGTCCACATGGCGATTGCAACCACCAGAGCACGGAGGGAGGGTGGGAGGGGGAGGCCATTGATGAAGCAAACATATCTCTTGACAGACTGAAGGGATGTGTTTGATCCTGGCCTAGCAGACGTTGGACTTCGCGCCATATTACTTTAGAGGTGGGTCACTTCTCCAGGCGGTGAAACAGCGTTCCATACTTGCCACACACGACACAGGATGAGTGTAAAGCATTAGAGCGCTCAGCTGTACGATACACCCGCCTCAGGCAGCGCCACACATGGGAGTGGACTTGAGGCTGCAACAGAGGATGGTGTGCGTATTTCCAGATAGTCTTTTGGGTCTCAGTGGAATAAGGGATGTCCATCATATCCAGGTAGTCCACCCTGGATAGGACTTGGGGTCGAATGGGGATCACGCCATCATGGATGGGTAGCCCCTGTACCTCTTGTGTGAACTGAGGAGAGGGGCGGCCTCTTCGGGTTGTATGTCCACTAATACGAATTCTCCACTCTGCGCTTCGCATGGAGAGTAGGATTCGTTTGTAGTGGGTTTTGGTCCCGTGAGGACCTGTGGCTGATGTGTGTGATGCGAGGTATTTCATCAGGGAGTGGGGGTTTGATGGATTGTTGAGGCCCAAGGCTTGGGAGAAGTTGGAGCGGGCTGCGCGGGACCAGTGTTGGAATGGGAGTGTAGGAGCAGTGACGGCCGCAATCTAGGTGCCCAGGATCTTGGCGGCATGGGCTTTGAAGTCAAGTAGGCCCATGCCACCATGATGATGAGGGCCAAACATGACCTCTAGCCGTACTGGTGGAGGGCGGCCTGACCAAAGCCAACCTTGTAGCAAAGCATACAGGGATTTGAAGAAGCTTGGGGAGAAGGGGATGGCGTGGGCTCCAAACCAGACTTTGGATAGGAGCATAGAGTTGGCAAGAACAACCCTGCCAGTGAGGGTAGTAGGGTGGGCTCTGAGAGAGGCGATTCGCTTCGTCACGTTGTCCAGTATATGGCACTCCATTACTGCTGACGCGTATCCACCTGGCTCCAACCACACGCCCAGATGGCGTACCGGTCCTATGGTAGGTCGTGGCACAAAGGGGAGCACCAGTGGAGTGTGTGTTTTGAGTTAGTAAGGCGTGGACGTGGGCGAGCAGATGGGCTGGGTTGGGAACTACTTGCTGGGGCCCAGCAGTTCTGAAACCGACCAAGGAGGATGATTTCGGTTTTGGAGGCGTTCAGTGCCACGTTGCTTACCCGGGAATATTCCTGGATGAGGGCTTCAAGCGCGCATGCATCTTTGTTATTAGACACCCCCACCACGCAATCATCTGCAAATGCCATCATCTTGACTGGGGTTTGGCCTGGCACATGGACCCCAGTGAGTTAGGCATTCACATTTCGCAGTAGTGGGTCAAGGCTTAAGTTATATAAGTGGGCTCAGGGGGTCCCCTTGTCACAGGCCCCTTTGAGGATGGACTACTTCCGTTAGGAAACCTGGGCCGCGCACTGCCATTGTTGCAGATTCCGTGAGCAGCATCACCCAGTTAATGAAGCGGGGAGGTAGGCGGAATTGTTGGAGGCAGGCCCTAAGGTATTCCCAGTTTACTCTATCATAGGCCTTTTGTTGGTCCAATAATACAAGTGCCCCAGAGGCTGTGGACTGATACACATTAGCCACAGAGTGCACGTTATCCCAAATTGACCTTCTGGGGATGAAACCAAATTGTTCTGGGGAGATGGTGGCAGATGCTACAGTCCCTAAATGGTTAGCCATGATTTTTGTTAAAATTTTGGTGTCTGTGTTTGTTAGAGAAATGGGGCGCCAGTTGGCTAAGTCTAGCCTATCCCCTTTCTTGAAGAGTGTGACCATAAAGGCCTCATGTCCTCCTGGTAGGAGGCGCGTTTCCAACAGGCTTTGGTTGAGTGAGGCTAGCAGCAATGGGGATATATATTTAAAAGATTTTTTGTAGAACTCATATGGAATGCCATCTGGGCCTGGGCATTTTCAGTTTGGCGCACCGCGAATGGTAGTCCATAATTTGTTCGGAGTAATTAAATTCATTATTTCTGGGTATCAGAAAATGGTGCAGATATGAGCTCTGTCAAGAAATTCCGCCATTTCAGCTGGCTGAATTGGTTCAGCTCGGTATAACTTGGAGTAATATCTTTACATTTTAATTGCCACTTCGGCCGGTGTGTCCATAATAGAATTATCCGATCTTCACACCTGTGTGCAGGCCATGCTCTGGCATGGTGCAACGAATTTTTTGAAGAAGTATGCGGTGCACTTGTCGCCTTTAGTGATGCGTGTGGCCCTGTATTGGACACAAACCCAATGTTTGTGTTGCCTTTCAAGTGCATTGAGGTGGGCGGCTGCCTCCGCCCACTTCTGGCCCCATGCAGGGCTATATCCTGAGGCTGGAATGTTGGACTCCAAGTGGGCCAATTCTGCCAGCGCGTGCAATATAACCACCAATGTGGCTCGTGAGCGTCTGGATGAGAGATGGTGATAATGGCAGATGGTGTCTTCTTTGAAAGTTGCCCATGTGGAAAAGGTCCACGCAAAACGGTGCAACAAACGATTTTGCCAAAGTTGCCTCTTCCACCCACGCGGAAAATCCTGGCAACGCGAGCTCTGGGGGGCGGATTTTGCACCAATGTGGGGCCTTTGCAACTGTGACGGGTAAGTGGTATGTTATCGAGACCAGTTGGTGGTCGGAGAATTCCATTTTCATTGTTTTGAAGTGGGAGATGTGGGGTTGGAATTTCGCTGGCGCTAGAATAAGATCGATGCGGGTCATGGACCTTAATTGGCCGTTGTGGACGTGGGGACGCATCATGTTTTTGAGCAGTGGGGCATGTCGCAGCAGCGCATCCATTAACCCAAGGGTGGCTTTTAGAATGCGTAGTTCTACGTGACCCTGTGGGGCGTGGGGTAAGGGCGGCCACTGGTCCGTTGGTGAGGTTAGCCAACAGTTCATGTCGCCAATAAGGAAAGAATTGGGGGGTAGCGGAAGGGATTTGACCAATGAGAAAAATTCCCGACGCTCTTGTCACCGTTTGGGGCGTAAATGTTGACGATTGTGTGTGCAACATCAGCCCATGAGAAGGTGACAACGAGCACTCATCCATTTAGGAATGTTTCTGAAGATGTAAAATTAAAAAATTATTTTTCTGAATTAGCACCCCACAGTGCTTCAACCAAAAGGATAGGGATGGTAGGAGCATTGTTTTCCAAGCTTCCTTGGAACCTCGTTGACAGTGGGTTTCCTGGATGGCCAGGATATCCACGGGTAAATTGTTTTGTAAAACTCAGTTTCCTAGCCTGGGATGGGGAGGCCTTGAGTCCAGCGATATTCAGCATCCCTAGAGTGAAGGTTTCCCCCATTGCACCTTAGGTGTGAGGGGGTGGGGCCCCGGGCCCACCAGCCTCTTTCAGGTCCCCACGGGCTTTCACAGCAGTGTGGGTATTAGCAGCAACACTATTGGGGTTTTTGTTAATTTTTGCGGAAAGAGTCGCATTGGCTTTGGCCTTCACTTTTTGTTTTCCCGACGTTGGACGAATTTTTTGCGGTGCGGATAAGTTTGGTGCACCGTCAAGTGGGGCAAAAAAATTTTTTGCTGGTTGGGATAGGTCCCAAGTCAGTTTCAACCCTGGCTTGGGTGCAGCGATTGGGTGAGATCAAATCTCCCATTGGATCCTCAGATTTAGTGGCCTGTTCGGCATGGGCCTCCCAATCTGATTGGGTGATGGATTCCCGAGTTGCTTCCGCCGTGAAGGTCTCCATGTCCTCCTGGCGTTGTGAGTGTGGGATGGTGGTGGTGGCCTTGGCCGCTTCCTTGGCCGCGGTCCTATGGGCTTGCTTGGCCTTCTTCTGCTCCTGCGGGGAGATGGGCTTTACCAATAGGTAGCAGCCTTGTGCTCCCCATGGGAAAGCCTCCTTGGTGCTTGCAGTTGGTTCGTAGTGCGCCTCTCCGCTGGCCATGGCCGCTGAGGGGTGCTCTTGGAATGTGACGCCCTCTTTGATGGGGCATGCATGCACCTTATGTCCAAACGCATCACAGTGGGTGCAAATGGGGGGCGCGCTGTCCACGGTTACCCAGAATGGGTGGGTGGTGTGCCCTGCGATGTCAATAAAGGTGGAGTGCAGGATCTGGGTTAGGTTTTTCGCGATCTCCTCAGTTGGGGTCAGAACTGCGATGGCTTTGCCAGTGCACAGGTGTGGCATCAGCGTGAAATGTTGCATTTTGAAAGATTGTATTTCACCATATATGGCAAGACCATCTTTCAGGTGTTGCTCCAAAATGTCACGTTTTACCAAAGTAGGCAAAAAGTCAAACGTGAGGAAAATTTGGTTTGATTTTGTCCATCTGGTGCATTTAGTTTTGACGACCTGTTGCCCTTCAGGGAGGTCGACCACTATGCGCACCGCTGCAGCCTCATCTGCTGCTATTTTGCTTTCGAAACCTAGGTCCAGCCAACCGCGTGACATGGAGTGAGGTGCAATGTACACCGTGGTTGGGAAAATTTTGTGTACATCTTCACAAAATTTTTCCCATAGGCCATTTTTTGGATGTCCAGATACACACGGACTCTGAATTTTACCAATGAAAGTGGCTGGGAATGTGGCGTGTTGATGTACTGGTTGCATCATGCTTGCCACGCGAGTATCTCCGGGGAAATTGTGACCGCTGGTTTTTTTAGATTTTTTTCTATTCCGCTGGATTCTCCAGGGCGTTTTTGAACGTTAGAGGCCGCAGGCCTTCCGCCTGCTCCTCTTGCCTTGCTTGCCCAACTGCTCCCAGACATGGGCGCAGACTAATCCCCTCTATGAGATTATCAAACTAGATTTAGTCTTGAATTGAATGGGTTGCAAAAGTGTTTGCAACGAGAAAACTAAAAGTTTACTCTCCTTAGCTTTTGGATCAGAAGTTTGGCTTTTATCTTGATCCTGAGGCTGGTATATTGGTAGTTTACAGTTGGATTAGTTGTAAGGTCTGAATTGGGCAGCTTAGTTTTAAATTTAAATAAAGTTTTAAAACTTATATTTAAATTGGCTAGACAGTTAGAATCCTTGATATTCAATCTACCTCCAGATGATGGTTCATCAGAGTTTAGTAATGAGGCTCAACCAATGATTCAGCTTAATTCCTAATTTGGCTGAATATGCTCTAAAAATATGGGCCTCATCATTCATAGGGGTCATTGCAATTGGAAGTTTGGATTGGCAGTTTGTCAACAGCTCTTCAAGACCATATTGAGATACCTGAGATGGTTTGGGGGTTTTGACTCATCATCATTAATGGGAATGCCTAAATGGTTAGTAGGAAACAGATAATTATTAAATGGTTGAGATTTTAAAGGATAGGCGAGGGAGAGCAATTTGGGCACAAAGGCATTGGGTCTAACTGAACCAAAGTCATCATTAGAACAGCAGTGAACGTTGGCAAGTCTGTTTTCTTTGCACTTGGGTGGCATTTCGCCAATAAGAGGTAGTTTTAGATTAGATTTTTTAAATTTTAGTAACCTTGACAGAGGAAAATGAGTTTGGAGCCAAAGCATTTAGCTTGGCAGTTTCATTTAATTTGTTGAGAGGCTCTGTCTCAGCTGCCAAGTTTAGCTTGAGATTTTCTTGTATTTTGGCTTTGATAGCATATGATTCATCTGTTGCAACAAGACCAAGTTTAATTAATTTAATCTTAGTTTCTTCATTATAGAAAAATACTGATAATGTGTTCCTTGAATTTGGATCAAGCTCTGGAAATAGTTATTTTTAGTCTCTTCAATAACTGTTTGGACTTTATAAAATTGTTTTTTAACCAACTGATCATTTTTGGAGCTCCTGGCTTCGATTAGGCTGAGGTCCCAAGCAGCATCCTCAGCACAATCTCCTATTAGATAAGTTTGGTTATAGAAAAAGTTGAATAGATGGGCCCATCTAATATTGCAGGTTTCCTCAAAGATAGAATCCTGCAGGTTATTGAGGAGAACTTTGAATAGATCCTTTATTGTCCAGATTATATCTTCATAATTTTTAGCTTGTTTGAAGGTTAGAACATAGGTAGACTCCATATTTTAAGAGAAGCTTGATGAAGTTTTGACAATTTGGGGAAGTTCATCAAAGGGTGAGCGTACTAAGCTCTGGGTGCAGCTCAGAAGGGTACTTAACAGAAAGCACCACTTTTTGTTGGGACTGACGAGGTTTGAAGGCCAGTCCTTTCAAGCTAGCCAAGATGGACGATAGACAAAGTTAATAATTAGTCCCGCTGGCCATAGCAGAGTGGGGAGAGCCAGAAAGCAGTAGGGATTTATGGTAGATAAACTAATCTGGGGACATAACCTAACCAGGTTTAGAGGTCCCAATAGAAATAACTTTTACTAAAAAGAGCCTAAAATTAGGTAGAGCGTAAAAAGTTATTTTATGAGTAAATAATTTGCATTCTAATTAATGCTAATAAAGCAAAGAATAAAATAAGGGATATAAGGAACAAACAGCACAAGCCCTGTTGAAACTGGGAGAAGATTAGGAAATATTATCTGAAATCTTTTAGATGATATATTGAAGTAGATAACAGACAAAGGACTCATAAGATAAGGTAAAGCTGAAGATAAGGTTTGATAATGTGAAAATAAGGGATTCGTTTTTCCAGGGTAGAATAATAGTTAGAATGGGGATTATTGGGCTGGAGCATCAACTAGTGGAGCACTTCAATATTAATTTATTCCAGTTAATCAGTTTGGGAATATAGCAATGTTACTTGGTTTTGACTGATGCTAAATGATTTAAAATTAATATTATTCTTGAGCCTTTGGCCCAACAAAGCATCAAGCGCTAAATCAAAGGCTAGTTGGGATTGTCCAAAGTAAATACTAAATTAGAAGCCCCAAGTCGAGGCTTCACTTAAACTATCAAAAATCCTGACAATCACACTTGAACCCTATTGGCACAATTTCAGTAGAAGATGATGGGGATCATAGTACCAGGTAAGGACCCTACCTGTACTATGGCATTTGCAGATGTCACTGCCATCGTGTTTTGTTGCCCTTATGACACCATTTTTGCTGCTGTAATTCTTGAGAGGTAACCTAAGGCGTCCAACGCCAAGGTCAACACTCCAAAACTATGGTAGTACAGGTTGGTTCACCCACATTCCTTCCACCATTTGGTATAAAGCCTACACATCGCATCTTCCGTCACCTGGGGGTCCTGACCAGCTCAAAAGGAGTTGCACTCGGTGCCAGAGAACACAATACTGCAAGCGATGAATTTCAGGATTGCCAGCTGTAAAAGACGAAATATAACCCCCAGGGTCGTGCCCTGATGGCTAATGTATTTCTCATATCAAAAGATTGGTTTCTTGCGCATGTCTGTCCCTTCTCAGACAAATTTTATATGCGGCTCAACGTTCTTCTCCGCTGTTGGATCTTGGGCTCCAACCACCCTCCCTTTGCACTGTCAACAATAATATGACCCCACTATGAAGGGATCCTAAGGCTTCTGGAACTCGCTCTCATGCCACCTTTATTTATCTGAAGCTCCTTCGCCCAGTTTTATGCTGGGATGCGACCATATGCACCAGTGGTCACCTACCCTCCACCAAACTGCGTCAGCATCTTTGGGTCTTCCTAGAGCATTGGTGACATCTTTAGAGGGGTGTCTCACTAACCACCCAGGACATCGCCTGAAACCCTCTTTTTCTAAATATTGGAATTAAGCCTTCCTTGTCTTGAGACGAGTGGGCGCATGGGTATACCATGCTTTCTCATACAGAAGTGATATCCCTGGCCTCAGCCCCTGCCGCCATGTGATAGTACACAATGAACAGTTAAGCATATCTCAGCTCAACCCCAATAATAGACCTCCGATCTGCCCGCGCCTCATTGAACTCCTCCTTCTTACTTGAGCATAAACCTCCAGAGGCTCTGGAAGGAAGTTTACCACCTAATACTTTCTGCAAAAGTATCTAACATCCTAAGGAGGATACTCCATTGTTCATATTGGACAGGGGATTGAACTGGCCCTACCTTTCAACATTGCATCTGCACTCGTTGTTTTGAGCCTAATGACTCCCATCTACACCTCTTTTTTCACATGCCCAAGGGTCACCGCATTCTGGCATAAGGTCCGCGCACTCATCCATGCCCTTTTCATGGCTTGGAAAACCTGTTCAAGATCTGTTCTTTAAACAGACCCTACCTAGATGCCACTGACACTCTGAGTCATTGCCTATGCCACAACATTATGTACAATTTTACAATTATTTCAATAAAAGATTTTGAATTACAAGTGTGGTTCTTACAGCACATGGCTGACCACTTCCAGGTGCACTTTGAGATGGCCCTGAAAGTCTCAATTATGTCGCCAACCGTCTCCCACTCAGTCACAACTGCAGCAAGGCTCTGACGCACCAACCCCCTCCCTTTCTTGACGTCTCCTCATTCCCTTTTCCTAACCTTTGGTTCTCAGGAGCCCATGTGTAATTAAATAAACATCTATGAATACCCCCATCAGGTTGGGGCCATATAGTACTAAAAAAGCATAGCGTCTAAAGAATGTTGAGAAGATTGGGTAACAGAATACCTGTTGAATCGAAAAGATTCAATATTAGGGTGAGCTGATAAACATACTTCATGATTCTGATATGACTGGACAATAAGCCCTAAGTCATTAAAGAGGAATGGTTAGGATCCACCGAGTTAATAATGGTAATAATTATTTGAGTGTCTTGAGGCGAGATGATATTGGTTTTCAGGAAAATTATTCAAATTAGGAGATCATGAAAGTAACAAATAAAGAGTTTCCAGAACCAATGAGATATGGCGAATTAAATTACTAAGCCATGGAAGTAGTATCAACCAAAGTTGCTATAATATAGGCGAGACGAGATGATTAAGAGGGGGCTAGTTGTTAAAAAGTTTAGAGTAAGTGGAACAGCGAGGATCCTCTGTATTTATTATATTAAATAAAAGAGTGTGGAGGGAGCAAGTGCTCCATATTAATTAAATAGTTTATTCTGTTGTTTGAGGACAACGATCATCATATTGTTGGTCCTATTTCTCAGTGGGCTGAACCCTGAGCAAAAACCCTTACGGCGTATCTCAACGATTCCACCAATTTCATAACAGTGGTGCTCACTACAGGGGGCCCATTGATCAATCACAATACCAATAACATTCCTCAGTCGCTGGACATGTCATATCAGGCTTGCTCTGGCAAGGAGTCTTTCTGAGATGCTGCAACCATTGAATATGCAGAACTCAAGCTTACCTTGGACGCTGTGCTCCAGTGGAAGAAGGAGTTTCTGCAGGAGGTTTGTATTGATAAGCTGCCTCCGTTTGATTGCAATGGGAACATACAAGATTTTTAAGCAAATTTAAGTTTGCAGTAGAAGGAGCTTCAGATTGCATAAAGCCAGTTTATTAATATATACCTTGAATGTTGAAAGCGCTGACCAAGTTACTTACTATCCTTCCACCAGTTCCGTTACCTATCAAAAAGTGAAAGATACTTTGTTGTGGTTATTTAGGTGAACTATGAAAATGGCGCAGTGTGGGCCGAGTTCTTGGCCATTGGGTTCCAGCATAATGAAAATGTTACTGCATTTGCTGACTGCTTTATGGCGGAAGCCCATGTGTTAATTGAGGCAGGAACTTTAACTGAATCCGATGTATGTTACTATTATACTCCGCTGTGAAACCATACCATGAGCTTTTCAATACAATGGCTCCATATTTAGATGTTGGTATACCTTTGCTTAAACTTGTTCATTTCTTACGCCATTTATCCGCTACCTTCCCTCCGCCCAATACAGAGCATAAACTTATCCCCTCCGCTGCTGGACTTTTTAATTGGGGATTTATCTCTCCCAGTTCAGCATCCTTTTAGTAACACCCAGCCTTATTATTCCCACACACCTCATTTCAAACTGAGATGCTGTCAGCAGTTCAACTATTGGGATGGGTCTGTTTACAGCAACTGCTCGACCCCAATCCAACTTTTGGGGTGGCATATTTTACAACAATCATAGACTCAGATCATACAGAGTCAATTGTTTCTCATACGGTCATTCTGGGCACTTGGACAGAACTTGTCTTCATCTTCAGGTTCATTCCCTACCTCAGGAACAGTACAATCAGGGAAAAGTCAGAGCAGAGTAGAGATGAGACACTCTACTTACGCTATTTTAACTCAAAAAGTCCCACCTGAACCTATCCCAGTACATCCAGAGGAAGTTCCCCAGTATGAAGATGCCTTTTTATATCAGCAGCCAGTTGGGGGGGGAATGTGCTGACACGAGCGCAACTTATGGACACAGTGAAAGCAGGCCCCCAGGAGCAACCAAAGCCTTATGCCTGTCAAATGTTTGATCAACTTTCTACTGATGAACCCGATCCATTTGCTGATGTGCTTCTTTTAAAGGAAGTGAACGCGGCCCTCCCTGTAAATGCTATTGTTAGAGAATACCTAAAGTTAGGGAGGGTATTATGAGCTTCCTTGGAAAAAGAGATCCGTTAAATGTCCATTTTTTAAACAATCAGAATGCATCTTATTCTGAGTGTACTTACTGTGACACTGTCATAGCAAAAAACCGCGTTTGTGTGATAATCGATATGGGTGCCCCAATCAACATAGTGTTCACAAAGTTGGTGGCAAAGCTGGCCTTAAAGCCTAACAAGGAGCATCATATGGTGTATGGGACTTCAGGCGCGGAAAGCACGGTCTCTGAAGGAGTGTACAGCGCATGACCTTTTCGGTTTGGGTCAATTTTCATTGTAGTCCCAGCTATAGTGCTACCAAACAATAACTATGTCCTGTTAATTTAACTGCTTTTATGCACCACTTGGGGTTGTTGTTGATATGACCGCAGAGACATTTAAAATTCTGGGGCAGCGTTACCCAATCTACTACACTTCTAGCGGAATGCCAAAGGATTTGGTAATGAGTCAAATTAACCTCACATATGGTGATTAAATGGTTTTGGTTCGCTACCATCAACTAAAGGGCAAGACTTGGGCCCTTCCCCATCAAATTTTTTATGAATATTAAGGGCTACCACTTAGAGCTGCGGGCTCTATATGTATTCCCTCTGGACACCAAGTAATCATTAACACCAAGTTAGAAGTGGAAGTGCCTGCTGGGCTATATGGGGAGGTCATTGGACCCTATCAGTAATGTCGGCTCAAGCCCCATGTGGACCCAGGCATTATACTTCCAGGGCATGGGGAGATCAAGCTCCTGGTAGCAAATCTTCAGAATAAACCAATTTTAAATCCACCTACACCAAATTAGTTGCATATTTACATTTCATCCCAGTTGAAGAGGTCCTCCAGGTTCATGAGTTTGGTCTGCCCATTGAAACACAGCCTGGCGTGATGGCAGTTGTACCGCGTGAGAGTTTAATGGGGTTAACAAAAGGCCAGAGAGATCAAGCGGAAGCCTTATTTCAAAAATACAAAGAAATCTTTGCTGTTGATGATCATGATTTGAGGTGCTCGTGGAAGTGATCCATTGAGCGGACACTGGGGATTATCCCCCCATCAGATCCTGGCTGATCCGCCAATATAGAGCAACAGAAGAAGTTTTCATAGCAGAAATCGATAAACTGCTAGAGCAAGGAATTCTTGAACCATTGAAGAGCCCATGGGCTTCCCCTGCCCTAATTGTCAAAAAGAAGGATGGTACCAACTGGGTATTAATAGACTACTACAAGCTCAACAGCATTACAAAAAAACTCATACCCCTTGCCACAAATTGGTGATGCTTTGGATTGGTTGGGAGGAGCGCGTTACTTCTCTGCAATGGATTTGATGTCTGGCTATTGGAAGATTGAGTTACCTGCGGTGGAACAAGAAAAATGCGCCATTATCATGTCAAAAGGGATTTTTCAACCGACATGTATGCCACAAGGGCTGTGTAATGCCCCAGATACTTTCCAATGGGCGATGGACACTATCCTTGCAACTTGAAGCTGTCATGCGTTCTTGAATACCTTGACAATATTAAAGTTATCTCCCGCACGTTTTCTGATCACCTTAACCATTTAGAAGAGGTATTCCGCCAGTTGGATGAGGCCAAAATCAAAATAAAACCCTAGAAATGCCACTTTTTCAAGGATCATCCGGAGTACCTCAGGTTTATAGTTGATGCAACAGGGCTGAGGCCCCAACCAGCTAAGGTGGAGGCCATTCAGAAGGTGACTACACCAAGCAGCAAGCGAGATATACAAGTATTTTTAGGGATGGTTGGCTACTATCGCCGCTTCATACCAAGCTTTAATTGTAATGGAGGTCCGCTGTTTGAGTTATTAAAAAAGGACACCACGTTTGAATGGACGGAATACTGTCAACGCTCCTTTGATGCTCTTCGAATAGCATTGATTAATGCATCAGTGCTATTCTACCCAAATTTTGACATAGATTTTATTGTACAGATGGATGCATCTCTTTCCACTGTGGGGGCATTTTTGTCCCAAAAAGATGATGAAGGAGAGGAGCACTTAGTGGCGTACTGCAGCCAAAGCCTGAATAGCCATGAATGTAATTACACTGACTGATTGGGAGTGCTTAGAAGTGATTTATGCTTACAAGCAATTCAGAGTATATTTGCATGTTATAAAGTTTAAAGTTTTAACGGATCACACCTCATTATGCTGGCTGCAGAACCTTAAGGAGCCTGAGGTCTGGTTAGCATGATGGGACCTTGAATTACAGGATTACAATTTTTGAGATCTTTCACCGACCAGGAACAAAACACCAGAATGCTGATTGCTTGTTGAGGCTACCAACTATTGCAGTTATGGCGGATCTGAGTAATATTATATATGACAAGATGCTCAGTGGAAAGTAAGATGATGAGCTGCTACAAGTCATCAAGGCATTGAATGAAATGCGAGCCAATACTTTCCAGTAGAATGGTGAGTTGTACAAGCGGATTGGCAACTTAACAGTAAACTTTCCCTGACCCTCAACGTGGCCTAACATTATCATGAGTGCACATAGGGTAGTTGGGCATGGTGGAATGTGCAAGATATTGGAATTATTGCAGCCTCAGTATTACTGGGAAAGCATGAACTTCGATGTGCTTGATACTATCTCCTCCTGTCACTAGTGCCAAGTGGAAAAGCCGTTCCACTGGAAGACCTCATACCAGTTAGTGAAGACGCACTTTGCTTGGCATACAGTTTCCCTTGATGTCATGAGCCCTCTGCCAATGGGAGCTAACCGGTCCAAGTATATCCTGGTGGCAATTGACCACTTGACCAGGTGGGTTGAGGCGCGGGCCATTCGGGATTTGGGGCAGTTACTGTGACTAACTTTGTAATTGGATAATCATTCAGCATCACGGCTGCCCGCAGTTTATCATTACTGACAACGGCACCAAAGATTTCCTCTCACATACGTCCCAAGCTCAATGAAATGATGGCCATCTGTGGTATTCTAACAACTCCATATCACCCTGAGTCCAACAGAATGGTTAAATGGGTTAATGGGACCCTGATGAACATACTCTGGAAGTTGGTTACTGATAGGCTCTCTGATTGGAGTACCCTCCTTTCTACCGCGGTATTTGCCTTCAACATTAGCTACCATTCTGCCACGGGGAAAAGCCCATTCTAATTGCTTTATGGACGGCACCCCGCTCTGTCCGCACTCCTATATGCCTGTGTAGAGGACACTGGCGGAATGGATCTGTAACCTATTTGACCATCCTAATGAATATGCTGATTAAATTACAAACCAAAGTGTACTTGTTCAGCTTAGCCAAGAGAATCAAAAGCTAGGCTTCTGATCAGGTATGGTGAAGTGGCTTAGCACAGTTCAAAGATAAAGACATGGTTCTATCCCATGATCAACATGGGTTCGCCTGGAAACACAAGCTGGACAGTATATGGATTGGGCCAAATGAAGTTATTGAGAAGACAGTTATGTATGTATATACTATCAAAGACACCGCTAACGGTCAGATCATCAACTGAATGCATGTGAAGTTCCTCCAGGCGTATAAGAAATAAGAGCCTTATCATCCAGTCAAGGAGGGGTAATGTCATGATTCTAATATGACTGGATGATAAGCCCTAAGTCGTTATGGCAGAAAAGATAGGATCTTCCAAGTTTAATATGGTTAATGATTATTTAAGCGCCTTGAGGTGAGGCAATTTTGGGTTGTTAGAATTGCTTTGAATTAGGCGATCATGAAAGTAGCATATGAAGAGTTTCTGGAACCAATGAAATATGGCTAATTAAATTACTAAGCCAGGGAAGCGGTATATATTAAAGTTACTACAATATAGGCGAGACGATATAATTAAGAGGGGGATGGTTGTTAATAAGTTTAGAGTAAGCGGAACAGCGAGGATTCGCTGTATTTATTATATTAAATAAAGGAGAGTGCAAGAGCAAGTGCTCTATATTCAATAAATAGTTTATTCTATTGTTTGAGGACAACGATTATCATATCGTTGGTCCTATTGCTCAGTGGGCTGAACCCTGAGCAAAAACCCTTATGGCGTATCTTAAAAATTCCACCAATTTTATAATAACATCTCAGAGAAGACCTCCAAGGTTTCCTACAGTCAGGATCTTCTAAGTCATTTGAGATTGAATGCCAGTTGAGGCCCTCATTGTCCTTAATCAGCAATTATCTCATGACTACATAGACTATAGTCATTCTTTTTGTGGCGCGTGAAGCTGAAGGGTTAATCAGAAGGAGCCTCCACCAAGTACTTCACACTAGTCGTTTTCTGTTTGAATTCTTAAGAGCGCCTTTGGTGACAGGTTCTGATTGAGAGGGTTTAAGAGTTTGCTCATTGATGTTCAAATTGGAATTAAAACTTGTTCATTTATCATCTCAAACTCAACAACGCCATCTCAAAATATTGTTGGAGGGGAACATATGGCCTTATGAATTGGCTATGAACTCGGTTGACCACTGTCTCACTTGTAATTTTGGTGATAATGTACTCAGAATTCACCTTATTTATGACACAATAGGGCTTTAACAAAAGGATTTCGAGTATGTTAAGTTGACCCCCAGGATGATAGTGATAGATTAGTACCAGGTATCCTAGTTGGAAGGTTGGCAAGGAAAGTCAGCTAGCGTTGAAATGGGCAATCTCTTTGGTGGCAGTTGAGAATAACCTTGGGGATCAAGGGTTCAAAACGGGTTTTTAATCTTCTAGGGTCATCATAGTTAGTTTGGAGTTCTCAGGCACCAAGAAATCCAGCAAGGGGTGCACACTACTTGGCAGATGAGGAGTATGTCCATATAAAGCTTTAAAAGGAGACATATTGATTATGCAATGGTAACATATAAAATAAGCAATATGGAACTTGGCAGATAGTGGTTCCAGCGCATATGATTGGAGGTTATCCTCTTCCATAAAATAGAAACTAAAGTCCCATTAGTGCTTCCTACCACCCCAATGGTAGCTGGACTACATGAGGTGGTAACCCTTTGATTTGTATTAGAAGTAAAGTTAATTCTTAGATTACCTGCGAGGTGAAGTTAAGTCCTTTGTCCAGAAGTAAATTTTGTGGCCCTTGGTGCTGAGTGAAAACAGATCAAATGAGAAATAAGGCCTTAGCTTTCACAGTAGCAGCTAGAACAGAAACGCCTTGACACATTTGGGAAATTAATCTACAAATAATAGAATATAATTATGCTCAAATAATCGGTGGACAAGAGGCCCACCACATTAATAATGAAAACACTAAAGGAATTCAATGAAGCCACCATTTGATGGTAATACTGAGGGCTGTCCAGATCCTGAGTACAACAAGTTTATTAAGACTCTTAAACTTCTTGTATATCTCAACCATCCACCCCAATAATAATATTATTCAACCACTTGTGAGCCTCTTCGTTTCTCCATGTCCCATGGTTAAATGTCCTTTAAGGATGACATTTGGTATGGGAAAAAGGACGTATGTAGGGGAGCCACTTTCATTTAACTTCCCTATATAGCATTACTTCCTTACTATAGGTGTAATTGGTCATATTCCAGAACTCAGCTTTATCTCAGGGGTCTCTAGTTCCCACTGTTCAAGCCAGCTAATTAAATTGTACATTTGGTCCTCTTCAGGCAATAAGATGACTAGCATCAGCATCCTCAAGAGCCCATTAGCATCATGGTGAATAGCCCCTATGCAATGAACACTGGTAAAGCCAAAAATCTGCAATAATAAGGCCCATCTCGCTAATCGCTCATCAGGGTCCTTCATCTGTTTTAACCATAGAAACGAGGCATGGTTTTTAATAGCTTAAAATTTTGTTCCATATAAGTATATCTGGAAGTGTTTATTGTTAGTAAACCAGCTAGGCATTTGCATTTAATAAAGCTGTAGTTTTGATTAGGTTTTACTCAAAATCTTGCTGTAGTATATCACTGGATGGTCGACTTGGGATCATTGTCTTATGCTAGGATAGCCCTGAATTACACATTTCTGGCATCATTGAACAATAAAATAGCCAATCAAAATAATAGATGAAATAGGATGGTTCTATTGTAAAAGGAGATTCTCAAATATTGAAGGCCTTTTCCTGTTTAAGCCACTATTTGAAGGAGACATCTAACTGAAGGAGATAGATGAGAGTTTCATTTAGGTCAAAAAACCAAGGATTAAATTGGTTTTGATGACCCACCAAACCTAGAAATACTTATATATCCTTGAGGCTCCAGGGGTGTGACATCCTCTTGATAGCTGCAACTTTGTCAGGAAAGGGTTAGATTCCACACTTTGAGACTTTTTGTCCATTAAGTTCCACCTTGGAACAAAAAACTTTATGAGCTTGAGCTTAAAAAAGCCTTTTCAGAGGTGATAGAAAACTTCCTGGTGATTCTCCAGATAATCATTAAAGGTTTTTGAAACCGGTGATGTCCTCAAGGTAAACGATATCACAGGACTTTATGTCTCCCAGAATCCCATCGATGGCACGTTGAAACGTGGCAGTCACATTACAGGGACCCTGTGCATTTTGGTTGTCTCATATAGTCCTTTGTTAACTATGAGCGTGCACCTTTATTAATCATTGGGTGCCAGCTCTACTTGCCAATATCTTCTGGAAATATACATTGCGTAAGAAATATGACCCTATAAGAAAGAGGAGAGAGTCATTGATTTGGGGAAAAGGGTAGCTATCATTCTTGTAATAGATTTGATCTTTCGGTAGTTCATCACCACCTATGGCTATTATCTTTTTTTAGCCATAGTGACGCCAAACCCAAAAAGGGGGGCCCTCCACGCATCTTTATTTGAAAAACTCCAAACAAAATTTTTATCCTTAAGCAAAAAATTCCCAACATGGCTCTTTTGGCTAATAGCCTAAGATGCCATATTAGATGGGGAAGAGGGGAAGAGGGGATCTCCATCTAGTGTATATCAAAGGACACGTGACATGGCGGAAAGAATTGATATTGGGTCATCAGTGGCATGGGGTTGAAGGTTGTCAAGATGAGGTTCTCCTCATTGATGAGGCCAGTAGTATGCATAGCCTCAAGATACTGGGCAAGTATGAATTTGGCATGCATAATCAACTCTGGCACACAAAAAGCTTTTTTTTGGTGATGGGCTTGGGGGTAATTCAGTTTAAACAGCGACAGTTTTTCTGCATCTATGCATGCACGGCCTGCCCCAAATGTGACATCCTCAATTGGTGCCTGGACATCATCAGAGAAATCAGGCAGGAAGTTCATGCAAGAAATTCCATTTACAAGCGGCTCCATATATGTATGGAGGACTTGGTGGTAAGGAACGTTGGCAGGGGCAGCGGCCACCTTAAGTGCCATTTTATTTAAAGTTACCTATGTAGGAAAGCCCTATCAAGGGTGAAATCAATGACAAGGAGTTGAATTGGGTGGGTTGACAAAGAATTTCGATTCATCAAAGTTGGGATTCTCAGTTTATGCCACCTTATCATCATTCACCCATTTGAGAGATTTGAAAGGGTTTGAGAGGGGAATACTGAGGCCAGAAACAGGAGCTGATTGTCTGAGGCCAGGGGCAGAAGGCCCATGAACCTTCAATTAAAACTGGTCAACTGAGGATTAAGCTGAATCCCAATCTGAAACTGTTTTATTTGGCTGATTTTATTGGCTGTTTCACTGGAAGCGGAGGCTGTGGTGGGTGTGGGAAGGGGAGGAAGGATAAAATCCCACTCGAAAACTGATGTGTATTTGGTTGTGGGGCTCACGCTGAAGAGAGGGGCAGCAGAAGCTGCAGCGACAGCTGGGTTAGGGCACTTGCGCTTCAAGTGATCAAGTCTGAAGCACAAGGGGCAAAATGTTCGCCTATTTTTAACGTGGTCCCAGAATGGGCGGTCTGAGGTGGAGCGGACAATGGTATGGGGGTGAATGGCGAAATGGGTGTCCCAATGAAAGGGATGAATGGTTGCAAATGCCTGAGGTCCCACCAGTTGACTGGCTCCATTTAGAACCACAAACTGGAGAACGGGATCTGCGTCATAGGAGGCTAATTCCTCCAGAAGCTCATTTAAAAGCTGGTTAGGAGAGAGATAGCTGGGAAGCCTGGAGAACTGAACTACCAAAGTGGTGTCTGCCAGCAACTAAGTACAGGTAGTTGGTATTGGGGTGTTTTTATAAATAAGTGCCACTATCGCCTCAGCTGTGGCACAGGCTTCACTAGGGAAGCCTAGACCAAAATAACCCTAAGGGGCGGAAATTGATAAAACACACAGGCTTAAACGCCGCCTGGGCCATTTCAATGATGGCAGCACTCGAATAAGGGAAAAGATTCCCATACTTGACCCAAAGACTGAAGCACAGGTTTCTCCAAGGGAGCATCAGGGAGCTTCTAAACACCGCCTGGGAGCGCACAAGGTGTTAATCAAGGTCCCAAGGGGAACAAAACGGCCATTGGAATTAAGGGGACTACAGAGCCAGCCAAGTGTGCTTTGGCTGCGGCCAAAACACACTAGGAGGAGGCGCACCACCCTCCATGTGGGGGGAGTGGGCGTCACATTTGACAACATTAGTTCAAAACGGCTCAACGAACAAGATTGTATTTTTTAAAAACTTTTTTAAAATTGGATTTGATCAAAATTGTGATTTAAGCGAAATAAAGTTATCACCTATGACTGTCATCTTTATTCTGAACTAGCAAAAGTGAAAGGCCCAAGGATTACAGGAAGGCACCAAAAATCCAACTTCCAATATTTGCTTGAGCTCAACAGCCACCAGTACTTCTTTGACCTTGCTCTGCCTATAGAAATGGGATTATTAGACGTAGAGTTTCCAGTATTTACATGATGTAGGACGCCATTAAATTTTTCTATCTTAATAAAATTTGAGAAAAAGTAATAGTACTCCTCTAGCAACTGCTCAACTTAGCTCTATAGTTCACTGTTTAAATTGCGCCCAATAGAGGTTAATCAAGGCTACCAAAAGAGAAGGTTCTACTCTAAAATCCATAATTTCAAAGTTATGACATTATCAATTGTTTCTATAGCGGTAAGCAAACATATGCAGCTGGAGTATTGGGTCCCACTGCCCTAGATCTATCAGTTAGGTTTTCCAGAAAAAGAAAGATAGACCCAGCATAAGTGGAATCTAAAATCCTAGGCCGGTTCAAGACTTTCTTAATGGATAGGTTATCAAAGCCTTTTATCTCTAGTAAGTGTCCTGGCAGGATACTAACATGTACCCTGGTGTTGACAATGACATGGGTCTTGGATGGTATAGGAGTCAATTTTGATAAGATAAAAGGTATGCCCTCCTGTTTATCTAACACAGGAGGGGGTAGCCATACCTGAGAGCCCCTAACATGGTATCTCATCCTGTCAATAAGATCTTCATTATACAGGAGGCAAGCCCAAGATTTGACCTCTGACTTGGCATCTCATGAGGTCTCATTTACTAGTGGGACATTATGTCCCAAGATGAATAAGAACCCATTATCATAGTGTATGACAATTACATTTTTACATAGGAATTGGGTACCAAGGAGGAGGTCAAAACTAGTCTTATCTAGGGATACTGCTGAGATATTTAGTGAAAAGTTGCCATGATGGATAGGTATTATTGAGTAGGTTAAAATGGACCAAGTACATTATGTCCCACTATAACATAATCCATATATAGTGGGAGAATCAGGAGATAACTTGATGCGATTCATCACTTTTAGTGATATGACATTCACAGGTGAATAACTGTCACTAATGGCATAAAAAAGAACCTCATGAACTCAAACAGCAACTCATGTTATTAATCTCCCAAAATGAGATGCAAGTTAAAAAACTTAGTTGAATTTTATCAGAAGAAGCGTTAGATGTAATGGGTTCTTTATTATAAACTAGTACCAATTTGTCCCTGTGACAGACGGGGTCTCTGAAAAATGCTACAAAGTAGTTAGGCAAGATTGCCCAGGTGAGTGCCCACAGGCAGGATAGCCCTGCTGTGGAGATGTCCCTAATCCAACTGTGTGGAAACCACTTTACCACGAAAGTTTGGGCTACAGTCAAGACAATGCTGGCGCTCAGAAGGAGGGCCTGACCCCCTGAGAGGGCGAACAAGGACTGGATGGCCTTGTCAAAGCCTGAGCTGCTGTCCATGTGGGGTTTCCACGATTTTCTAAATAAACTGATTTGCAAATGCAAA
>JAKSZP010008468.1:0-54680 GCA_022478985.1 Massospora cicadina
CTCTTCTAAACGCTCCTGAGGCGCATCAGGCATCTTAGTAGATAAAGGGATCGTGAACATTGTTGGACTTATGTCCTTAAAGTCTCAAACCAAGATTTTGACTCTCTTGCACAACCCACCTGTGGACATTCTGGCGGTGCAGGAAACCCACTATCCACAGGGAAAGGAGGAGGCATGGGAAAACATGCTCCTTATAATAGTATCATTTTATTCACAACACTGTGGGGTGATTGTACACGTAATTTAAAATTTTAAATTATTAATAAAAAGTTCATTTTTGAATAGCTGCATATTAGCAATTACCTTCTCATAGCACAAAGAAATGCACAAAATAGCCAGCATTATACACCAAACTGTGCAACGGAGCATCAAGAGTTTTTATCAGCTCTGACACGACTCCATCTCCCAGCAAACACTTTTGTCATGGGTGACATGAACTGCATGATTAACCCAGACACTTACCAATGGCCACATACAAATGGAGACACCACAAGGGCAAGTGGAACTTAATGTGTTAAAGGCCACCTTGGCCTATATGATCCTTTACCTAAATGGTTGCCCCACATGCATAACATGACACGCCCACATGTGCACAATGATGTACTTATTTCTATGTCACAAATAGACCTAATACTTTTTCCAGTGATTTTCTGACACCAAATTTATAAACCAAAGACTACAAAAATCTATTTTGCTGACCACTGACTAGTTTTGGTGTCCTTCAAGCCAGCGGAATCAATTATTTAAGCACCCAGGTGGTGCAAATACACCCAGAAAATTCAGCCAACTCAGAATTTCAATCCTGGGTAGGAGAAATTGATCTTAACATGGAACTACCAAACACCTTTCTGTTCAGACCCACTGATCACACGGAAAAACTTCAAAAATTAAAAATACAACAGATTAAACATACAAAATTAAGAAGACACATAGCTTCATCCATCATTAAACACCCTTGGCCAAAATTAATCACTTGGAAAACAATGTCCCATGCACAGGATATAGCCCTGGATGGGGACGTAAATGGGTAGAGGTTTCTGCTCATTTTAACACCTTGATATGAAAACAAATATGCCACATTGGGATTCAATATAGAGCAAAAAACCAAAAAAGATGGGAATACTTATTCAAGCTATTTTTTCTGTCAACTTTTATGCTCAAAGGAAAATGGTAGCTTGCACACAGGTATAACGACTGGATACATCCATAGTAGAAACACCAAAAGAATTCGCAATCAAAGTATCCAAGTTTTATACAAATATATATATTTTCTGACCCGGTCAAACCAGCAAAAATCGAAAAATTTTCTCACAAATATACATATTGGCACCACGGATCAATTTATAATATAATCAACTTAATATTACATGAGGAATTATGGCAAGTAGTGCACAGTGTACCACGAGGTAAATGTCCTAAACCTGAAGGGCTTTCCTATGAATTTTATAAAAAATATTTTACTAAAATATCTAATATTCTTTTAGCTTTCATAAAAAATATATGCATTATGGAAGCATACCTTCTACCTGGAGGCAAAGAAGCATACACTGTCACTCTATAAAAAAAGAAGATATACTCAACACATCAATTGGCGGCCAATCTCTTTATCTGATACTGACACTAAAATATTAACAAAAATTATGGCCAAACGATTAGGGGAAATTGCAAGTGATTTGATATCCCCATCAAAATATGGATTTGTTCCAAGAAGATTCATATGGGACAATATTCACACATTTACAAATATCTGCCAATATAAAGCCTCTGGAGCGCTTATTTTTTAGGTCAACAGAAGGTATACAGCTGGGTAAACTAGATCTATCCCAGGGCTGCCTTCAAAAATCCAAACTCCCAAATTTGGATATAAACTGGGTGATGTTGTTCACAGAGTTAGCCATTATGGCTATGCGTGGAGCATGTTTTTTTACTACCCTAGTTTTTCCACAGTGGGGACTCAAATAAGGGTACCCTCTAAGTCTTATATATTTTTTAGTTTTGCCTTCATTACTCTGGAACACAAATGACCTTATCAATGGAATCAACATCTATGGCCATCAACCAGTCAAAATAATGACTTTCGCTGACAACTGTGTGGTGGGTATATCCAGCAACCAAGATGCTCGCATAGTTGAGAAAATAATACAAGAATGCTAATCCATAAGCAACGCATCACTTAATAATGGAAAGACTGAAACTTCTCATGGGGAAATATCAGATCCATTGTACGCCATCCACCTTGGGTCAGCAGGCCAATACAATGGAAAGAATCCTCACCAGACATAGGAGGAGAAGTCTATTAATTACCCCACTGGAATTTCCCTTCATTACCAAGCTGGCAGCTGGACCTGTCCGCCACTTGGGGGTGTGATTAGAGGCAGGAGGTTAAGACAACACCTTGATGGAAAATCAAATCCTAGACAAAATAACAAAACTCTTTGCTCCTTGAATGGACATCAAACATGTTTAACAAGATGAGTTATGATAGACAAATTCATAATATTTTCAATAATATAGTTTACAGCCCATGCAATTGCTTTCTTTTGTCCTTTTTTAACACAATATACGCCTTAATAAAAGGATGGCTTTGGTCCAACCATAACGCACCTGTACGCCTTGAAGCTCTATTTGGTTCTTGTAGGAATGGAGGTATGGGGTCAACTAATTACGTAGAGAAAGCGGCACATATACTAGGATCCTGGATAGCTCAGGTGACTAGTCCAGACCTTTCAGACATACATTGGGCTAAATCAGAAAGATCTAATTTTACACGCGTACTCCAATTAAGAATTTATATCATAAAAACTCATTGATTTAATATCTGGCATCCCACCAAACCGCTGCAGGACTGCACGGCACTCCTGTAAACTCTAAACGCGTACTTCTATCCATGAGATGAGCAGAGTAGAAGATCCAATATGTGGCCAGATCAGTCACTGAGGTCGCCCAGGGCTAACTCACAGACAGAAAGTTAAAGGCAAAATAGTTACAGATAACATACTAAACCAAGATATGAGTACCATTGCCAGGATTGAATACCTGGATTATGAGAACATACAATACAGACTGGGACCCAAAATAGTCCGGAGATACACACACCACTCACTACTACAACCCAGGATAAGGGCATATGTATGGAGATGCATGTGGAGAGTGTATCGCACAGAAGAACAATCAAACAATGGCCATTCTTTGTGCACAATATGTGGCCAATGTGGAAGTTTAGTACACCGCCTAAAATAATGTCCAACATTGGTAGCTATCTGGAAAGAGGTCAAGCCTATTCCGTCAAGACAATGGACAAACATTTATTTTGGCTTTAAACATGTTTACTCTCAACATGAAGTCACTATCACATCCATATTTAAGGGAATTAATAGTAGCAAAAGCACTATGGACAACCCATACTATAGTATTGGATTCATTTAAAGGAGCAATGCCTACCTTCCAATAAGTCATCAAATGTTTTCACTACTATATACTGGAACATTATATATTATGGATGCTTGGAAATATGACCGCACGCATCATAAAGATAGTCAATTCAAGGTCACCCCAAACAGTTCCTAAATATTAATCATTCTTTCACTCATACTGCATCCAAGGATAAGTCAAAAAAAACCCATATCGTCCTAAACTTGGTGGTCCTAAAGCAACATGAGGGGCTATGAACCCTCTGGGATGTCCCTAATTATTCACAGTCTATTATTATTATATACTCATTAGATAGGAAGTGACATCCCTTAGTTGACCTTCCCCAAATAAATACAATATGCTGAAGACTTCTCTTTTTAATAAATCTAGTTTAGTTCATCCAAGATTTTGACTGACCATTCTTGCTATTTACCAATGGTAGTGATGTTGCAGTCAGGGATATCCTAGCTCAACAGAATAAAAACCAAGTCAACCATCCAGTAGCTTATTTTGCAAGACCTTAAGTAAGGCCAAAAGAAATTATAAAGTTACCAATTATGGGTGCCTGTCTGTTTTATTGATAATTAAAAATTTCCAGACATTCCTAAATGACCCATTTCACCATGTATAAAGACCATGTCTTGCTTTGATGGTAACGGATAAATGAAGTTTTGGGATGGTCGCACATCAAAGTGGGCATTATGATCACATTATTATGTTTTTATTATCGTCCTTTGTGAAGGAGAGATCCATTAATTTGCTGACAGACTATTAAGGATGCTGGTGCTGATTACCTTAACTTGAAGAATAAAAACTATATGATATAACAGGCCAGCCTGAACAATGGGAATTAGAAATCTCTCAAAGCCTAAAAAGAGCTAAAAAAGGACTTAAGATATTTAGATTAGAGAAGGAATGCTGTATAGGAAAGTCAATAAAAAAAAAGTCACTTACATATGACTTTCTTTCGAAATCAATATCATCCAAGAAGGATATTCAACTGTGAGACACAGAGTGGTGAAGAAAACTTAAGAATAGTTTTGAAACACTTCTAAGTGGATTAGATGGTCAAGACCATCCAAGGTTTCTTGGAGTTCTGTTTGAATTTCTTACCTAATATTGAGCTCTCCCCCAGTATCAGAATCTAGTTGTGGATCCATTGAGACAAATTAATTTTGTCAGCACTAATGTGGTGGGCCCTTTGACCCTCAGTTTACATGGGCACAAGTATATCCTACCAGCTGTAGACCAATTGTTTAAATGGATTAGAGAAATTCCATTCCAATTGCTACAGTGAAGGCTATGGCTCTATTTTTTGCAATCCATCTTCATTCAGAAGAGGTGCTCGCAGACCCATCTTTTTGACAGTGGTCTTAACTACAAATCACAGGTAGTCCAAGGGCTGAATTCGCTTTTTGGGACTAACCAAATTATAACGCTCTGTATATTCTTTAAACATATGGGGTGGTAGAACGTGCTAATGAGACACTTTTTCTACCTTTAAAAAGAAGCCTGGCTCCAATACTATGCGGTGGAATCACTATCTTCCCAGAGCCTTGCTTGCTTATTAGAAAAATCACCATTGCATAATTAAGGTGTCCCCTTTCAAAGCTTTAAGGCATACCCCTCAGCTGCCAAGTAGTGTGCAACCCCACTATATCAATGATACCTAAAACTCCAATTTAATGATGAGAGCCTTAGATGCTGAAATACTTTGAAAGCCCTTGCTACTCTTTGAATTATTACCATTGCAGCAAAAGAGACATACCCACTTCAATATTAGCTGACCCTTTTTATTAATGTTCAAGTTAGGTGACCTAGTCCTTTTCTATAACCAACAATCTGGAGTTTGACAGAACGAGCTTGACGTTCTTTGGTTAGGACCCTACCATATCATAAATAAGGTGAGTTCTGAGTACTTCATTGCTGACGTTAACTAAGGGACAGTATTCAACTGAGTCAATGGCTGATTCATATGACTGTATATTCCCATCCAAGAGGATCTTGAGGGGGGTGTTGTTGAGATTTGAGATAATAAGCAAGTCAAGATCTTTGCTCCTTAATTGAGCCCCTAATTAGTTGAATCTTTAGTCCTTACAATTAAAACTGCCATAGAAGGCACTGATGGGAAATATGTCCGGGAAGCATCACTCACACAATAATTGATAAAAATACCTTATAGAATTGAACCTCTGCTTCATGAATCTTAAAAAGTGTGACTCCCATCAATATGATCAAAAGTACATCATCAGCAAGTAACAATGAAGGCATTAACTAGGCAATTGATCCAGAAGGACTTGGAAGATCCTGATCATAAGGAAAATGGAGATCTTCACAGAAACATGTCCCCACTCTCCCTATAAATGAAAAATCCTTCTATCATAATAAAGTAGTCTATTTACCCTACCTTTCCATCTTCTCTGGCCTTTCTGCTAGATTTACAGCTTCAAATCTCATTTTGAACCTTGGCTTACAGACCCTAAAAATTACAAGTTGACATATGTGGTTCTCACTACAGGGGGCCCAATGATATTACCAAAAAGACAAGTTATCAGAACCATGGCACATCATGTTAGCACTAATGGTAACACCTTCCAGCTTACAAGTTGGCATATTACGCTGACAACAAGCTCTATTTAAAAATTTATGTCATACTCATGAGTAGCTCCTTCATGTGAGTAAAGTGGTGATGAATCAGTTTACAGAAGTATTGAGTCAGCTGTTTGTAATAATAAGCAGAATATACAATTAGCAAACCTACTCAAGGACACTATTAAATGGCTAAATGGCAGTCAAGTAGAAATTAAAAGGTAATCTCATATCACCAGAGTCCCTTCAAGGATACTGACTAACAAACAGGGGATCATGGTGAAGGATAGCGGCATTATGATAGTTGTGAATTTGAGGAAGGCACAGCGGAACTAATTGCTGACCAAGCAGGCAGCAAGAGTAAGTTTGTAAAAGTAGGATCTCAGAGGATAATTACGGCTTTCCAAAAAGAATTTCTCACGTTTTTGCCGCGGTTCTGGTGGAAGAGGGCAAGACTTCTTCCAATCTTGCTGACAAGCCAAGTTCAGAAAATCCTACCATGCCCTACCCTCACCTAGAAGCAAATTATGGCCCATGAGCAATGCCCCAGTTTGCTCCTGAGCTCATAGTTTCAAACGAGATGAGAATACATGCATTGGCAAGTTGCCTTTGTTCAATCATAATGGAAATATGTATGGTTTCTTCTAACTGTTTTAGTTTGTAGTGAAAGAAGCACAGACTTCTGTAAGTTTAAGTTGTTGATCTCTATTATAGACGTTGAAAGTGTTAATCAAGTTCCCTACAATCAGAGGGATTGTCCCGTCACCTACCAAGAAGTTAAGTATATGGCTGAGCTTGTTTGGGGGTACAGAAAAAAAGTCCCAACAAAAGGCTGATTTTCTAACAATTGGGTTTCAGCGGAATGAGACCCTGATGGCGTTTGATAATTTTTTAGCCCAGAGGCGCATGTCTTTTTAGAGAGATTGAATCTATCTGAGGCCAACATGGGAATCACAATGACCTCAGCGGTAAAGCCACACAATGAGTTATTTAACGCAATGGACCATCCTGCAAAGGGATGTTCCTTTACTCAAGATTGACAATTATCTGCATCGTTTAAGCAACGTTTAGCCTTCCTAACCATAAACGGATACCTTCAATGGCCCCTGTGGGGACTCCTTCCTCTAGCAGCACAAAACAGCTTTTTTAATTCCACTGAACAATCCCCAGCCATCCTATAACTATTCGCCTCATCCTTGACTGAATTACAACCCTGCAGTCAACCCTCAGCCTGTACCTTCTACTAATACTTGGGCCAAGAAATCTCTGGAGTAACCTGCTATGCTTGCAATTTGTCTTGGGTATATATTGCATTTCACTGCCCTAATAAGTTGCAAGTTCATGGGATGCAGACGGAACAATATTAGCAGGGAAAAACCAAGTAAGGTAGTGATGGGACCCTCTACTTCCGCTGGGCTAACTACAACTGTCCCAATTGATATGAACATAGCCGCTTCTCTGCTGAGGACATCTGTACAATGATGAACTATTATATCAGCAACCAGATGATGATGTACATCCTTTGACTCGCTCTCAAGTCAAAGAAGCCTCCACAGAGAAGGGTCTCCAGGAATTTCCAATGCCTTATTCTTGTAAAATCCTAGAGTAAGCTACCTCTGATGAACCTTGACTTTTGTCAGATAAACCCTCATTTAAAGGAGTAAATGTCACTATTCTGGTATTTGCAATCATTAGGGAGTATCTCAAGATCGGAGTAATAATATGAAGTTCCTCAACAAGAGATATTCGTTAGATGTTCACATAGAATAACCAATATTCTGCTTTTTCTGGATGTGAATATTGCGACATCTTTGTCAAAAAAAGGTTGTGCAATCATTGCATCGGCGCTCCAGTTGATATAATATCCACAAGGTTAGTAGCTAAGTTAACGCTGAATTTGACGTGGATCACCTGATGGGTGATGGGACCACTGTGATGGCATGCACAATCTCAGAAGGTGCTTACATTGCGCGGCCTTTGCTGTTTAGAATATTGCTGTTTCAGAGATGGCAACTGTATCTCATAATAATATCCATATAATTCTGGTAGTAACATACTTCATGAACCACTTTGGTGCAGTCATTGATATGGCAGAGAGAACTTTAAAATCATGGTCCAGAAGATCTTGCTTTATTTTACACCCAATGGCGTGCTCAAGGATTCCAATCAGTTAAACTAGTCAGTCTCATGTACAGTGACAGACATCTCTTTTCTGCTATCAGCGATTGAAAAACATAACCAGGATTCTCCCCAACAGATATATGAGTAACAGAGCTTCAATTTTTATCTGTTGCGTCCATATTGGTCCCCTCCAGTCACCAAGTTATAATGGGCACACAGCAGAGATTGAGATACCAACCAGGCTTTATGGTAAAATTCCTGGCCCTTGCCAGCAATCACGCTTTGAGCCTCATGTAGCCCCAGGAATAATATTACCTGGATATGGGAAAGTCAAAGTGTTACTACAAAATCTACAAAAAGGACTGCTGAGGATCTGAAGACGCGAGATAGGCATATCTGCATTTGGCCCCTGCAGACGAGGTCCTCCAGGGCCATGAGTTTGGTTTACTAGAAGAATTAGTTTTTAAAAGAACCCCAGTCCATTATAATAGTGGTGGCTCTATAAGTAGTCTTAGCATGGTTATTAGAAGTGCAGAAGAACCTTTAAATAGCTTCATTAAAAAAATTACAAGATATCTTTATGGCTGATGATCACAATCTAGGGTGCACTTGTGCTGTTGTTCATTGAGTGGACACCAAGGATTACTCTCATATTTGGTCTTAGCCAATCCGCCACTCACAGCCTCAGAATAGGTAGTTTCTGATGAAAAAAAGTAATCTGTTAAAGCAGGATATTCTTGAGCCATCTAAGAGTCCGTGGGTTTTGCCTGTATTGATTGTTTAAATGAAATATGGCACAAACTGGGTAGTAATTAGTTACAAAAAGCTGAATTTTTTCACCAAAAAATAATTATACCCAATGCTACATATTGAGACGTTTTAGATTGCCTTTGTGGCGCTTGCTATTTCTCAGCTATGGACCTAATCTCGGGGTACTAGTAGATCAGGTTTCCCACAGCAGAACAAGAAAAGTGTGCTATGATAATCCTTAAAGAGTTATTCCAACCCACCCATATGCCTCAGGAACTGTGTAACGCCATGGCTACAATCTAGAGGGCTATGGACACTATTCTAGGTGATCTCAAACTGTTGTGTGTCCTGGTGCCTTGATGACATTAACGTCTTTTTATGAATGTTCTAAGAGCACCTTAGTCATTTGGAAGAGGTAATCCACTGGCTTGCAAATGCCAACATAAAATTAAACCCCACAGAAGCCACTTCCCTAATGACCATTTAGAATTTCTCAGGTTTGTGGTATATGTTATGGAACTCAGAACATAAACAGCCAAGGTAGAAGCCATCTGAAAAAGACCCAACCCAGTACCAACCAGAATATACAAGTGATTTTTTAGTCATGATCAGTTATTACTAAAAGTTTTTCCCAATTTCAGCTTCATAGGAGCCCTCTCTTCAAGCTCTTACGAAAAGCTCTTGCATTTGAGTGCACGGAATGGTGGCTGAGTGCCTTTAATACTCTATATATGGCATTGTTTAAAACCCCGGTGTTGCAATATCTAAATTTCAGAAGAAGTTTTTATCCAAGCAGATCTTCTCCTTCTGCTTCTGGAGCAGTATTGTCCCAACTGGACGACGAGGGGTTAGAGCATCCTGTCACTTACTATAGTTGAATTTTGAGTTGCCACGACAAGGATACACTGTGATGGAGCAATAAGTGCTTTACTGTATCTTTGCATAAGAAGCTATGAGTATACCCCCATGGAGTAAAATTAAAGGTTATGATTGACAACGCTTTGTTGCATTGGTTACAAAGTTTTTGTGAGCCAAAGAGACGCCTTGCATTATGGGCCCTCTAGCTTCAGGCCTACGTTTCAAAAATACTTTAACCATCCTAGTGCAAAGCATCAGAATAATTACTGTCTATCTCAGTTACCAAAAATCACAGCCATGGCAGATATGGGCGATTTGCTTTCTGAAAAGATGGTCAGTGGTAAATATGTTGATGAACCATCTCGAGTTTTCAGTCACTGGATGGGATGATGAAATATTGTTTGGAAATTTGGAGAGCTATACAAGCGGGTTAGATAGTACACTAAGTCTCCAAAACCCTATGCTCTACTAGCCATTATTTTGAGCATGCATAAGGCAGTAGGCCATGGAGGGCTATGCAAAACATTAGAGTTCTTGTGAACATACTACTATTGGGAGAATATTACCTTCAACATACTCAAAGTGATTTCTTGTTGCCACAACTACCAAATAGAAAAACCAATCTGCCAGAAGACTCCTTTTGGTTGCTGAAGCCCCAATTAGCAAGACATATGGTGTCCATTTAAAATTTTGGGTCGTTACCAACAGCCACGAGTTGCTTTAAGAATATCTTGGTAGCGATATACCATTTGACCAGGTGGATAGAGGCACAGGCAATAAGGGATTTGGGGTGGTCACAGTTGCCAAGTACATAATCAAGTGCATTTTTCAACGGCATGGCTGCCCAAAGTTCATAATTACTAACAACGGTACCAACTTCACTTTGCAATTCTTCCTAAGTTGAACGAACTAATGGCCATTGGCGGGGTAATAACAACCACATACCATCCTGAGTCGAATGAAATGGTCAAAAGGTTAATGGAACACTGGTGAATATACTCAGAAAGCTGTTGACAGATAAACCGTCAGATTGAGTACCCTTTTTTCACCGCCATATGACCTACAATATCAGTTATCAATCTATGACTGGAAAGTAATTATTTTTAGATGCTTTGCAAAAGGCATCTAGCTCTTCCTGCAACACTTTAAACCTATGTAAAGGATACTGGCGGAATAGATTTGCGATGCTACTTGATGACTTTAACTACCACGCTAATCAATTTCTATACCAAAGCATACTCAACCAGCCTGGCTAAAAAGATCAAATATCATGATTCCAATAAGATAAGGCATAGTGGAATTCCACATTTCGCAATACATGAATGTGTTTTATTTTAAAACTAGAATGGGTTTAGATGGCGGGGTAAGTTAGCTAGTAAATGGATTGGGCCTTTCAAGATAATAGAGAAAATTGGTGTAGATTTCTATATAATCAAGGACCCAGCAAGTGGTTGGATTATCAACCAAATGCATGGTAATCTCCTTCAGGCTTATAACCAAAATAAAGAAATTAATTTTTAAATTTTTTTTTAAATTTATTGTGGGGAAGGCTGACCATGGGACGGACACTTCCGAATATGACTCAGATGAGACAAAACTTAGTACCAGGGGAGGCACCCCAGAGAAGCAATGCTATGTCTTGTTGCCAGCGGGAACGCCACTTATGGGAAGGGGGAGGGAACGTGTGTAGGGGACGTAGCCACTATTGAGCACGTGTGGAGAAAGGGGTCTGATTTGATGAACCAGAATGGGAACCAGGAGGAGACCAGCTGTCGGTGATGTGGTGGGAGGTATCCAAACATCCACGCTTGAAAGTGATCCACCAAATGAGACCGGAATCTGTGGACAGCTTCAGGGAGGGTGGGGATGGATCCAGCGATGGCATCCAAGACAATCGTGTGGATAGTCCACATGGCGATTGCAACCACCAGAGCATGGAGGGAGGGTGGGAGGGGGAGGCCATTGATGAAGCAAACATATCTCTTGACAGACTGAAGGGATGTGTTTGATCCTGGCCTAGCAGACATTGGACTTCGCGCCATATTACTTTAGAGGTGGGGCACTTCTTCAGGCGGTGAAACAGCGTTCCATACTGGCCACACACGACACAGGATGAGTGTAAAGCATTAGAGTGCTCAGCTGTACGATACACCTGCCTCAGGCAGCGCCACACATGGGAGCGGACTTGAGGCTGCAACAGAGGATGGTGTGCGTATTTCCAGATAGTCTTTTGGGTCTCAGTGGAATAAGGGATGTCCATCATGTCCAGGTAGTCCACCCTGGATAGGACTTGGGGTCGAATGGTGATCACGCCATCATGCATAGGTAGCCCCTGTACCTTTTGTTTGAACTGAGGAGAGGGGCGGCCTCTTCGGGTTGTATGTCCACTAATACGAATTCTCCACTCTGCGCTTCGCATGGAGAGTAGGATTCGTTTGTAGTGGGTTTTGGTCCCGTGAGGACCTGTGGCCGATGTGTGTGATGCGAGGTATTTCATCAGGGAATGGGGGTTTGATGGATTATTGAGGCCCAAGGCTTGGGAGAAGTTGGAGTGGGCCGCGCGGGACCAGTGTTGGGATGGGAGTGTAGGACCAGTGACGGCCGCAATCCAGGTGCCCAGGATCTTGGCGGCATGGGCTTAGAAGTCAAGTAGGCCCGTGCCACCATGATGATGAGGGCCAAACATGACCTCTAGCTGTACTGGTGGAGGGCGGCCTGACCAAAGCCAACCTTGTAGCAAGGCATACAGGGATTTGAAGAAGCTTGGGGAGAAGGGGATGGCGTGGGCTCCGAACCAGACTTTGGATAGGAGCATAGAGTTGGCAAGAACAACCCTGCCAGTGAGGGAAGTAGGGTGGGCTCTGAGAGAGCGATTCACTTCGTCACGTTGTCCAGTATATGGCACTCCATTACTGCTGACGCGTATCCACCTGCCTCCATCCACACGCCCAGATGGCGTACCAGTCCTATGGTAGGTCATGGCACAAAGGGAGCATCAGTGGAGCGGTGTATTTTGAGTTAGTAAGGCGTGGACGTGGGCGAGCAGATGGGCCAGGTTGGGAACTAATTGCTGGGGCCCAGCAGTTCTGAAACTGACCAAGGAGGATGATTTCGGTTTTGTAGGCGTTCAGTGCCGCGTTGCTTACCCGGGAATATTCCTGGATGAGGGCTTCAAGCGCGCGTGCATCTTTGTTATTAGACACCCCCACCACGCAATCATCTGCAAATGCCATCATCTTGACTGGGGTTTGGCCTGGCACATGGACCCCAGTGAGTTGGGCATTCACATTTCGCAGTAGTGGGTCAAGGCTGAAGTTGTATAAGAGTGGGCTGAGGGGGTCCTCTTGTTGCAGGCCCCTTTGAGGACGGACTACTTCCGTTAGGAAACCTGGGCCACGCACTGCCATTGTTGCAGATTCCGTGAGCAGCATCACCCAGTTAATGAAGCGGGGAGGTAGGCGGGATTGTTGGAGGCAGGCCCTAAGGTATTCCCAGTTTACTCTATCATAGGCCTTTTGTTGGTCCAAGAATACAAGTGCCCCAGAGGCTGTGGACTGACACACATTAGCCACAGAGTGCACGTTATCCCAAATTGACCTTCTGGGGGATGAAACCAAATTGTTCTGGGGGAGATGGTGGCAGATGCTAGAGTCCCTAAACGGTTAGCCATGATTTTGGTTAAATTTTGGTGTCTGTGTTTGTTAGAGAAATGGGGCGCCAGTTGGCTAAGTCTAGCCTATCCCCTTTCTTGAAGAGTGTGACCGTAAAGGCCTCATGTCCTCTTGGTAAGAGGCGCATTTCCAACAGGCTTTGGTTGAGTGAGGCTAGCAGCAATGGATATATATATTTAGAATATTTTTTGTAGAACTCATATGGAATGCCATCTGGGCCTGGGCATTTTCAGTTTGGCGCACCGCGAATGGTAGTCCTTAATTGATTTGGAGTAATTAAATTCATTATTTCTGGGTATTGGAAAATGGTGCAGATATGAGCTTGGTCGAGAAATTCTGCCATTTCGGCTGGCTGAATTGGTTGGCTCAGTATAACTCAAAGTAATATCTTTGCATTTCGATTGCCATTTTGAGTGTGTCCACAATAGAATTATTTGATCTTCGCACCTGAGCGCAGGCCACGCTCTGGCATGGTGCAAAATTTTTTTGAAGAAATATGCAGTGCACTTGTCACCTTTAGTGATGCCTGTGGCCCTGTATTGGACACAAACCTGATGTTTGTGTTGCTTTTCAAGTGCATTGAGGTGGGCGGCTGCCTCTGCCCACTTCTGGCCCCATGCAGGGCTATATCCTGAGGCTGGAATGTTGGATTCCAAAGTGGGCCAATTCCGCCAGCATGCGCGATATAACTGCCGATGTGGCTCATTAGCATCTGGATGAGAGATGGCGATAGTGGCGGATGGTGTCTTCTTTGAAAGTTGCCCATGTGGAAATGGGGTCCGTGCAAAACGGTGCAACAAATGATTTTGCCAAAGTTGCCTCTTCCACCCACGTGTAAAATTCTGGCAACGCGAGCTCTGGGGGGCGGATTTTGCACCAATGTGGGGCCTTTGCAACTGTGACGGGTAAGTGGTATGTTATTGAGACCAGTCAGTGGTCAGAGAATTCCATTTTCGTTGTTTTGAAGTGGGAGATGTGGGGTTGGAATTTCACCAGTGCTAGAATAAGGTCAATGCGGGTCATGGACCTTAATTGGCCGTTGTAACGTGTGGATGCATCATGTTTTTGAGCAGTGAGGCATGTCGCGGCAGCGCATCCATTAACCAAAGGGTGGCTTTTAGAACACGTAGTTCTACGTGACCCTGTGGGGCGTGGGGTGAGGGCGGCCACCGGTCCATTGGTGAGGTTAGCCAACAGATCATGTCGCCAATTAGGAAAGAATTGGGGGGTAGCGGGAGGGATTTGACCAATGAGAAAAATTCCCGACGCTCATGTGCACCATTTGGGGCGTAAATGTTGACGATTGTGTGTGCAACATTGGCCCATGAGAAGGTGACAACAAGCACTCGGCCATTTGGAATATTTCTGAAGATGGAAAATTTGAAAAAATTGTTTTTCTGAATTAGCACCCCACAGTGCTTCGACCAAAAGGATAGGGTTGGTAGGAGCATTGTTTTCCAAGCTTCCTCAGAACCTCGTGGACAGTGGGACTCCTGGATGGCCAGGATATCCACGGTTAAATTGTGTTGTAAAAAACTCAGTTTCCTAGCCCAGGATGGGGAGGCCTTGAGTCTGGTAATAATTAATGTCCCTAAAGTGAAGGTTTCCCCATCACACCTTAGGTGCGAGGGGTGGGCCCCCGGGCCCACCAGCCACTTCTAGGTCCCCACAGGCTTTCACACCAGCGCGGGTATTAGCAGCAATGCTATTGGGTTTTTTGTTAATTTTTGTGGAAAGAGTCGCATTGGCTTTGGCCTTTACTTTTTGTTTTCCTGACTTTGGACAAATTTTTTGCGGTGCGGATAAGTTCAGTGCACCATCGAGTGGGGCAAAAAAAATTTTTTGGTTGGGATAGGTCCCAAGTCACTTTTGACTGGGGCTTGGGTGCAGCAATGGGTGAGATCAAATCTCCCATCAGATCCTCAGATTGAGTGGCCCGTTCAGCATAGGCCTCCCATTCTGATTGGGTGATGATTTCTGAGTTGCTTCCGCTGCAAAGGTCTCCATGTCCTCCTGGCGTTGTGAGTGTGGGATGGTGGTGGTAGCCTTGGCCGCTTCCTTGGCCATGGTCCTATGGGCCTGCTTGGCCTTCTTCCACTCATGTGGGGAGATGGGCTTTACCAATAGGTAGCAGCCTTGTGCTCCCCACGGGAAAGCCTCCTTGGTGCTTGCGGTTGGTTTGTAGTGCGCCTCTCAGCTGGCCATAGCCGCTGAGGGGTGCTCTTGGAATTTGACGCCCTCTTTGATGGGGCATGCGTGCGCCTTATGGCTGAACACATCACAGTGGGTGCAAATGGGGCGCGCGCTGTCCACGGTTACCTGGAATGGGTGGGTGGTGTGCCCTGCGATGTCAATAAAGGTGGAGTGCGGGATCTGGGTTAGGTCCTTCGCGATCTCCTCAAGAGGGGTCAGAACTGCGATGGCTTTACCGGTGCACAGGTGTGGCATCAGCATGAAACGTTGCATTTTGAAAGATTGTATTTTTCTACATATGGCAAGACCATCTTTCAGGTGTTGCTCCAAAATGTCACGTTTTACCGTAGTAGGCAAAAAGTCAAACGTGAGGAAAATTTGGTTTGATTTTGTCCATCTGGTGCATTTAGTTTCAATGATTCGTTGCCCTTTGGGGAGGTTGACCACTATGCGCACCGCTGCAGCCTCATCTTCTGCTATTTTGCTTTTGAAACCTAGGTCCAGCCAACCGCGTGACATGGAGTGAGGTGCAATGTACACCACAGTTGGGAAAATTTTTGTGTACATCTTCACAAAATTTTTCCCATAGGGCCATTTTTTGGATGTCCAGATAAACACAGACTCCAAATTCCACCGACAAAAGTGGCTGAAAATGTGGCGTGTTGATGTACTGGTTGCATCATACTTGCCATGCGAGTATCTCCGGGGAAATTGTGACTGCCAGTTTTTTTAGATTTTTTTCTATTCCGCCAGATTCTCTGGGGCGTTTTTGAACGTTAGAGGCTGCAGGCCTTCCGCCTGCTCCTCTTGCCTTGCTTGCCCAACTGCTCCCAGACATGGGCGCAGACTAATCCCCTCTATGAGATTATCAAACTAGATTTAGTCTTGAATTGAATGGGTTGCAAAAGTGTTTGCAACGAGAAAGAAGAATAAAATAAAGAAAATAATAATAAGCTAATAATAAAAATATATAAAAAATAGTAAAAAATATATAAAATGATAAAGTAAAACAGTCAACAAAAACAATGAATAACTGCTCATATAAAGCTAATCTATATTAGAAGTCAAAATTTTCTTTCTCGTTGCAATCACTTTTGCAACCTATTAAATTCAAGACTGAATCTAGTTTGATAATCTCACAGAGGAGATTAGTCTGTGCCCATGTCAGGGAGCAGTTGGGAAAGTAAGGTAAGAGGAGCAGGTGGAAGGCACACGACCTCCAACGTTCAAAAACACCCCAGAGAAACTGGCAGAATAGACAAAAATTTTAAAGAACTGGTGCTCACTATTTCCCCAGAGATACTCACATGGCAAGCACAATGCAACCAGTACATCAACACGCCGCACTCCCAACCACTTTTGTCGGTGGAATTCAGAGTCCGCATGTATCTGGACATCCAAAAAACGGCCTTATAGGAAAAATTTCGTGAAGATATACACTAAATTTTCCCGACTGCAGTGTACGTTGCACCTCACTCCATGTCACACGGTTGGCTGGACCTAAGTTTCAAAAGCAAAAAAGCAGCAGATGAGGCTGCAGCGGTGTGCATAATGGTCGACCTCCCTGGAGGGCAATGGGTCATTGAAACCAAATGCACCAGATGGACAAAATCAAACCAAATTTTCCTCACGTTTGACTTTTTGCCTACTACGGTAAAACGTGACATTTTGGAGCAACACCTGAAAGATGGTCTTGCCATATATGGCGAAATACAATCTTTCAAAATGCAACACTTCACGCTGATGCCACACCTGTGCACTGGCAAAGCCATTGCAGTCCTGACCCCAACTGAGGATATCACAAAGGACCTAACCCAGGTCCTGCACTCCACTTTTATTGATATCGCAGGGCATTCCACCCACCCATTCTGGGTGACCGTGGACAGCGCGCCCCCCATTTGACCCACTGTGATGCGTTCAGCCATAAGGCGCATGCATGCCCCACCAAGGAGGGCGTCACATTCCAAGAGCACCCCTCAGCGGCCATGGCCAGCGGAGAGGCGCACTACAAACCAACCGCAGGCACCAAAGAGGCTTTCCCGTAGGGAGCACAAGGCTGCTACTTACTGGTAAAGCCTATCTCCCCGCAAGAGTGGAAGAAGGCCAAGTAGGCCCGCAGGGCCACAGCCAAGGATGCGGCCAAAGCCACCAATGCTATCCCACACTCACAACGCCAGGAGGACATGGAAACCTTTGCGGTGGAAGCAACTCAGGAATCCATCAACCAATCAGATTGGGAAGCCTATGCTGAGCGGGCCACTCAATCTGAGGATCTGATGGGGGATTTGATCTCACCCAATCGTTGCACCCAAGCTCCAGTCAAAACTGACTTGGGACCCATCCCAACTGAAAAAAAATTTTTGACCTGCTCAACGGTGCACTGAATTCATCTGCACCGCAAAAAATTTGTCCAACGTCGGGAAAACAAAAAGCAAAGCTAAAGCCAATGCAACTCTTTCCGCAAAAATTAACAAAAACCCTGATAGCATTGCTGCTAACACCCAAGCTGCTGTGAAGGCCCATGGGTATCTAGAGGAGGCTTGTGGGCCCAGATGCCCACCCCCTCGCACCTAAGGTGTGATGGGGGAAACCTTCACTTTAGGGACATTGATTATTACCAGACTCAAGGCCTCCTCATCCTGGGCCAGGAAACTGAGTTTTTACAACACAATCTAACCGTGGATATCCTGGCCATCCAGGAGTCCCACTGTCCACGAGGTTTTGAGTAAGCTTGAAAAACAATGCTCCTCCCATCCCTATCCTTTTGATTGAAGCACTGTGGGGTGCTAATTCAGAAAAATAATTTTTTCAAATTTTTATCTTTAGAAACATTCCTAAATGGTCAAGTTCTCATTGTCACTTTCTCATGGGCTGATGTAGTGCACATAATCATTAACATCTATGCCCCAAATGGTGCACGTGAGCGTCAGAAATTTTTCTCATCAGTCAAATCCCTCCTGCTACCCCCAGACTCTTTCCTAGTCGGTGACATGAACTGTTGGCTAAACACCAATGGACTGGTGGCCTTCCTCACCCCACGCCCCCCAGGGTCATGTAGAACTGCGCATTCTAAAGGCCACCCTCAGGTTAATGGATGCGCTGCTTCAACATGCCCCGCTGCTCAAAAACATGACGCATCCCCACATCCACAATGGCCAACTAAGGTCCATGACCTGCATCAACCTTATCCTAACGCCAGCAAAATTCCAACCCCACATCTCCCACTTCAAAACAACAAAAATGGAATTCTCCGACCATTGACTGGTCTCGCAAACCTACCACCTACCTGTCACAGCTGCTAAGGCCCCACATTGGTGCAAAATCTGCCCCTCCAAGCTCGCATCACCAGGTTTTTTGATGTGGGTGGAAGCGGCAACTTTGGAAAAAAGTTTGTTGCACCATTTTGCGTGGACCCTATTTCTACATGGGCAACTTTCAAAGAGGACACCATCCGCCACTCTCGCCATCTCTCCTCCAGATGCTCACGAGCCACATTGGCGGTCATTTTGCATGCTCTAGCAGAGTTGGCACACCTGGAGTCCAACATCCCAGCTACAGGATACAGCTCTGCATGGGGCAGGAAGTGGGCAGAGGCAGCCGCCCACCTCAACGCACTTGAAAGGCAACACAAACATCGGGTTTGTGTTCAGTATAGGGCCACACACATCACAAAAGGCAACAAGTGCACCACATATTTCTTTGAAAAAAATTTCGCACCAAGCCAGAGCGTGGCCTGCACACAGGTGTGAAGATCGGATGATTCCATTGCAGATACGCCAGTCAAAGTGGCAATCAAAACACAAAAGTATTACTCCGAGTTATACCAATCTGATCCAATTCAGCTGGCCAAAGTGGCAGAATTTCTCGACCAAGCCCACATCTGCACCATTTTCTAATACCCGGAAATAATAAATTTGATTACTCTGACAAATTATGGACAGCCATTAGCAGTGCGCCAAACTGAAAATGCCCAGGCCCAGATGGCATTCCATATGAGTTCTACAAAAAATATTTTAAATACATATCCCCATTGCTGCTCGCCTCACTTAACCAAAGCCTGTTGGAAATGCGCCTCCTACCAGGAGGACATGAGGCCTTTACTGTCACACTCTTCAAAAAAGGGGATAAGCTAGACTTAGCCAACTGGCGCCCCATTTCTCTAACAAACACAGACACTAAAATTTTAACAAAAATCATGGCTAACCGTTTAGGGACTGTAGCATCTGCCAACATCTCCCCAGAACAATTTAGTTTCATACCCAGAAGGTTAATTTGGTATAATGTGCACTCTGTGGCTAATGTATGTCAATCCACAGCCTCTGGGGCACTTGTATTCTTGGACCAAAAAAAGGCCTATGATAGAGTAAACTGGGAATACCTAAGGGCCTGCCTCCATCAATTCCGTTACCCCCTCGCTTCATCAACTGGGTGATGCTGCTCACAGAATCTGCAACAATGGCAGTATGTGGCCCTGGCTTCCTAATGGAAGTAGTCCGCCCTCAAAGGGGCTTGCGACAAGGGGACCCCCTCAGCCCACTCTTATACAACTTCAGCCTTGACCCACTACTGCAAAATGTGAATGCCCAACTCACCGGGGTCCATGTGCCAGGCCAAGCCCCAGTCAAGATATTGGCGTTCACATATTGTGTGGTTGGGGTGTCTAATAATCAAGATGCACGCGCGCTTGAAGCTCTCATCCAGGAGTATTCCCGGGTAAGCAACGCGGCACTGAATGCTTCCAAAACCAAAATCATCCTCACTGGTCGGTTTCAGAACTGCTGGACCCCAGCTTTTAGTTCACAACCTGGCCCATCTGCTCGCCCACGTCCTCGCCCTACTAATTCAAAACACACCGCCCCACTGGTGCTCCTTTTCGTGCCACGTCCTACCATAGGACCAGTACGCCATCTGGGCGTGTGGATGGAGGCAGGCGGATACGCATCAGCAGTAATAGAGTGCCATATTCTGGACAACTTGACGAAGTGAATCGCCTCTCTCAGAGCCCACCCTACTTCCCTTACTGGCAGGGTTGTTTTAGCCAACTCTATGCTCCTATCCAAAGTCTGGTTCGGAGCCCACGACATCCACTTCTCCCCAAGCTTCTTCAAATCCTTGTATGCCTTACTGCAAGGATGGCTTTGGTCAGGCCGCCCTCCACCAGTATGGCTAGAGGTCATGTTTGGCCCTCATCATCATGGTGGCATGGGCCTGCTTGACTTCAAAGCCCATGCTGCCAAGATCCTGGGCACCTGGATTGCAGCCGTCACCGCCCCTACACTCCCCTCCCAACACTGGTCCCGCGCAGCCTGCTCCGACTTCTCCCGCGCCTTGGGCCTCAATAATCCTTCGAACCCCCACTCCCTGATGAATTACCTCGCATCACACACATTGGCCACAGGTCCTCACGGGACAAAAGCCCACTACAAACGAATCCTACTCTCCATGCGGAGAGCAGAGTGGAGAATTCATATTAGCGGACATACAACCCAAAGAGGTCGCCCCTCTCCTCAGTTCACACAAGAGGTACAGGGGCTACCCATCCAGGATGGCGTGATCCCCATTCGGCCCCATGTCCTATCCAGGGTGGACTACCTTAACATGATGGACATCCCTTATTCCATTGAGACCCAAAAAACAATCTGGAAATATGTACATCACCCTCTGTTGCAGCCTCAAGTCCGCTCCCATGTGTGGCGCTGCCTGAGGCGGGTGTATCGTACAGCTGAGCGCTCCAACGCTTTATACTCATCCTGTGTCGTGTGCGGCCAGTATGGAACGCTATTCCACCGCCTGGAGAAGTGCCCCAACTCTAAAGTTATATGGCGCGAAGTTTAACGTCTGCTGGGCCAGGATCAAATGCATCCCTTCAGTCTGTCAAGAGATATGTTTGCTCTATCATTGGCCTCCTCCCTTCCACCCTCCCTCCATGCTCTGGTGGTTGCAATCGCCATGTGGACCATCCAACGATTGTCTTAGATGCCATCGCAGGCTCCACCCCCACCCTCTAGAAACTGTCCACAGATTTCAGTCTCATTTGGTGGACCACTTTCAAGCGTGGATGTTTGGATACCTCCCACTGTGTCACCGACAGCTGGTCTCCTCCTGGTTCCCGGTCTGGTTCATCAAATCAGACCCCTTCCTCCACACGTGTTCAGTTGTGGCTACGGCCCCTCCACACGCTCCCTCCCCCTCCCCATAAGTGGCGTTCCCGCTGGCAATAAGAGATAGCATCGCTTCTCTGGGGTGCCTTCCCTGGTACTAAGTTTTGTCTCTTCTGAGTCATATTCGGAAGTGTCCGTCCCATGGTCAGCCTTCCCCACAATAAACTTAAAATTATATTAGAAGTTAAGCAAAACATAACATCAATCAGGCTGCTTCAGGACCATATCGCCTCCTCTGCTTTTTGCGGTGGGACTTGTGCTTTGACTGGCAGGAACCACGCTTTTTCCTCTTCCACCTCTTATAAGTGGATCAGTTCCCTAGGTCCTTTATGATTAGTGCTGGAAGCAGAGGATGTATTATTGGAGTCAATGTATTAAGTATCAGCTTGGGGGATGACGCGCCAGTGTGATAAGGAAGATGCAGTAAATGAACTGTGAGAGGGTGTTAAACTATGCATCAGTGATAAGAGTCATGGAGAAGACAACTTGACCCAGTAATTAAATCAAACGCACTCCCATACCACCAGGAGAAAGTCCTGCAAACACATCTGTTGGTGTTTGCGGTATAGCAAGGAGCACAAGATGAAGGGGGGATAAAGTTAAAGCAGACCTCAAATGAGGAGATGGGTTCCAGGACTAAGAGAGAAGGAAGCGCAGAGCGTCAGACAATTAATGAGGAAATTGTCTATCCTGAAATAGGCATGTGGGAAAGGAGTGGACACTGAATATGATGCTTGATGAGCCCACTCCAGGGATGCCTGATGGAATGCTATCACTCAACCTAACATGCCTGTGGGGGAGAAAAACCCTGTTCTCCAGGAGCACCATTATGGGAAGGTACCATACAAGGCCATTGGCGTCCAGAGCTGCAAACGCGGCAGACACACCAGAAAGAATGCAATCTAGATGTTTAAAGTTTCCCTCAATGAAAAAGTGGGTTGGAGCGCGGGGCAAGGACCCTGACCAGCTGGCTAACACGCATTGCACATTGCACAGCATCTGGGGGACTGCTAATACCTCTGGATGTGGCTCATCAATAGGTGGCAGCACTAGATGGCTGTTGATGTCCTCTGAAATCCATGCCGCTTTGTTAAACAGAGGGTTTCTGCTCCTCTCACTGCCCAGTGCAACTTCACCACAAGACCGCCAAAGGGCGCACACAAGGACAATAAATGACCAACCAATTTTAAAGAGCAACTCCCAGACCAAGACGGCCACAGCATCTACCTCTGACACTTTCTAATAGCTCAGAGCAAGCTATAATTGTAACAGTGGAATTCTGCTTGCGTCTTCCACATTTGCGACATACCTACTCAAAGGAAAAAAGTAGTAATTGGGGCCCAGTTGCTGTTGAGATTCAAAGAACATCAGAAAAAAGTTTGAAGTCGCGCTGAAGACTTATTATCCAGCCATAGGGGGTAATTTTGAGAAATTTAAATGACTGGACAATAAGCCTAGATTTACTAATGGTGTTCATTGGTTATCCTTCAAGAATGAGTTTAGTGCATTTGATATTAACCAAAATTCAATATGGATCGACATTAAGTGCTTTGACCTCAGCCAAAAATATAGGGATTCTGAAGGAACTATAATTAATGAGATGAGCATGATGGAAACTGAAGAAGTTGAGTAGCTGCGTAGATGGGCCTAATAGTGGCCAGAGAGATGATTGAAAAGAGGGGAAACGAAAAAAGAAAGAAAAGTCTTTTAGTTGATAACATGTAATTGATTGTACAGTATAAAAGTGAAAAGAGAATGGTAGTGGACTCTGCTATTTGAAGTAGAGATTGTGCGCTAAAGCCTTTGGTTTCATTTTTATTTTACCAAGTTTGAATGAGGAATGATGATCCTCATATCATCTTTCCGTTGCATCAATGAAAACTTTACTGTGCAACCCTTTGGCGGATACAACCTCTTCCTCCAGGTTATAAAAGAGGACAGAGCTCAAACAGCTACTGGATTCTGGGTTAATTTTGCCATCCCAAAGACCTTGGGCGTCCCCTCTCTTGCACATCAAAAGTGAAATACGGAGGCAATTTGGTAGTTCTGAACTACTGAAAGGTGAGCAACTACTAAGAAAGATAACTACCAATCTTACGCATCAATGATGCTCTTGCACAACTCTCTGGCTCAATATTATTTTCTGCCATTGAATTGGCCAGCGGATAATGAAAATGGACCCTTCACCCCAAGATCAGGAGAAATGTGCTTTCATTTGCAGTGAAGGCTACTTCAGCCCACTTAATAACTTAAATGTTTTGCAATGCGCCTGAATCCTTAAAAGTGATATGGACAAAATGTTTGGAATTCTAAGTTAAGTTTTGTGATTGTCTAACTTGATGACATCACAGTTTTTTTAAAAACTTTGAAAGAGCATCTTACTCATCTTTAGGAGCTTTCAATTTCTCCATGTACCTAAAATTAAGTTAAACATTTGAAGCGCACTTTTTAAAAACGTTTAGATTTTCTGGTCATGACATCTCATAAGAAGGAATCCAGCCCTTACAGGATAAGGTTAAGCTACCTCTAAAATTCCTGCGAGTAAAAACTTCCAGGATATCCAGGTGTTTCTAGGCATAATGGGGTATTACCATCAATATATACTCAAGTTCGTCCATCTTAGTGAGCCTCTTTCTTACCTGTTAGTCTAAAACACTACTTTTTATTAGGGCCATTAACTAACGGCCACATTTGAGACATTATTGGAATTACAACAAACACTAACTTAAATCGCTTTGACTATGCAAACCCTTATCTTGTTTACCAAAGCTCAGACTACGCCATTGGAGCCAATCTGGCTCAATTGGATGATAACGGTGTAGATCATTTAATCGCTTACTTTAGCAAGATGTTGTTAAAAGATGAACATAACTACAGCGTCACAGAAAAGGCGTGCCTTCTTTCCTACTCGCTGATAAATACTACCTCCCTAATATGGAACTATATTTACCATGGTTACCGACCACTCCACCTTAAAATGGCTACAAAACATGAAGGCCCCACTGGATGGTTGACTCTTTGGGCCTTGAAACTCTAACCTTATGATATGAGCCCATAACCAAGCTGGAACTCTTCATGATAATGTTAATGGGTTGTTTAGGCTGCTTATCTTTCATTAGAACAATAGTGAAGAGGAGAGATTACATGTTATCCTTATGAATTTGGTGCCTGGGACATTGAGGATGAACCCATCCAGAAAATTCCAGTAAGACAATCCCTCAACACCAAGGTGGAGAACGGAAAGTTACACAAAATGTAGGGGCAAATTGACTGCCCTATCTACGACCTTCAGAACAGTTACCAGTGATCTTGGATTCAGACTCTACACTTGGGCATGGTATAGTGATGAAAACTTATGACTAGATAAAGATTTGTACTATTGGGAGGGCATCACGGAATCTACCATTGAAGTCCTAGATGTATGCTTTACCTGTAAAAACCAATCCCGCTTCAAGACCAAATATAAATACCAACCCACTAAGCCACAACAACCTTTCCACACGATGAATTAAGATGTGGTAGTCCCCTACCTCAGACTACCAATGGTTTTCGTTACATACTAGTGGGAATCGATCACTTTGATAAATGGATTAAAGCTGTGGCTCTCCCAGACCAGTCTGTTAAAGTTTTCGCCATCAATACATTAGATTATATTCACAATTTATGGTTTTCCTCAAGTTCTACTCAATTACAGAAAAAAGTTCATAACTCTTGAGTGGTAAAGGACTTAACTACCTTCATGAGAGCCCAACAACTTTTCTTGGCCCCATATAACTCTTCTAAAAAATGTACCATAGATAGAGTAAAAGGAACTTTAGTATCTATATTGCGAAAAATGGCCACTTCTGACCCAAATCATAGGTATCAGTTCTTGCCTAGTGCCTTTATGGCACATTATATTAAATATTCTAGGATCCTTAAAATGCATCATTTCCGCTTTTTGTATGGACAAGAACTTGGGGTACCTGCTCTATTAGCAAAATTTGTCTTCTCTTCTAGATTGATGATTCTGACAAGGCAATTAAGGAGTTAGCCTAATACATTATCAGCTACAGACTGGTTATGATTAATTTAGCTAAAACCGTCACCAAAAAGAGTCAAGCAGATTAATGAGCTCATACCACTTCTACCCTATTTTCAAATCACTGACTTGGTTTTTATTAACAGAACCGCATTACACCTATAAGTGAAAAGCTAAGGTCCTTTTAAAAAAAGACTTTTTTGTCACCTAAAAGAGAGGTGATGAACATTCCATTAAATCCTCTCTTCTGGACTCACTATCAACCGAGTACATGGACAATTTTTATGACCTTTTCACTACCCAACGTTCCTGAAGGGAGTAATGTCAGACAATTGGACGTTTATCTAGTAAGTAATAATGTCCCACAGAAGATTAGGCTTGATTTTGATATAATAATCTTCTTTGATATTATCAGCAGAATAGTTCTGATTGGATAATTCTTCTACTCCTAATTTTCAATAAAACAGCTGGCCTGATGTTAGTTCATTTTAGCTGAAACCTGGAAGAATAGGTAAACCCATTTGGATGTCCTCCCAAGCATTAATTCAAATTTAGTGCTGCCCCCTAAAAAAACCACCCCTATATAGACATGAGGGGTTTCTAGGAATAAAATACTTTACCAGCCAATCAGTCATTAAGACCTTCAATAATCAGCTGAGGTAAAATATTTCCTAAGGTAGCTTATTGGAGGAAATGTGTAAAAATTCTACCCCATGGTTACATTATTCACCCTCTGGACTCAAAATTTAAAATTAAACTTTATCACTAGGAAAATTTTTTAAGCGCTCTTATAGGCCAATTCTTATTTAAATAAAGAGGTTCTATACTTATCATGAAATTCCTCGCATCCCACTATTAGCCTCCAGTATCTTAGTTAAGGGGAGGCGTTAGCTAATAAATTATATTTTGTTTTAAAAAGCCCACTGATACTACTATTTTCATTTTTATTAAAAATTTTATACTTTTGTGGTTTAAATTTACCTCAGAATCATCAAATAGAAGTTGATAGTTTAGATACTCTAGCATATTCGTTCTTGTTAAAATTCAGAGCCCAAAAAGCACCAGTGAGCTCAAAACTTGCCAGGATTCCACCACACCCAAAAGCACTGCCCTCGCTTCTGAGCCTATATTTCAAGTAGAGCCAAGCGCTCCGACTAAAATCCTCTACTAAAGAGGGCGTTCTATTAGAAAAATATATTGGCTTTGCAAGCCGCAGATGCTGAAGGTACAGACCTCATGTCTAAAAATTATTGCTGATGAGGCTCCATCTGAATGGTACTCATAAAAAGGATAGGTTAATTTATTTCCATAACAAAGATAAGATCTTTTTGGCCTGCGTTCCCACGTCCTAAGGGAACATTATGAACCGCCAACCATGTAGTACCCAGACGTGAAGAAGTGTAATAACCTGATAAAGCTTGCTTATGATTGTAATGGCCAAAAATATGTCCCTACTTGGATAGAAACTGTTTAATGTGTTTTCACTCCAAAACTAATCAAACAGATTCTAATGGGTTCCTACGCGCCTTCCAATAATCATAAGGGTTGTGGACCTCAATTTGGCGGACTTTATTGTGGGTTTGCCAGTGTCTCAGGGGTATGATCTGGTCATGGTAGTGGTGGATTGCTTTACAAAATAAACCATCTTCATCCCACTTCTTGACAACAATCACAGATGAAGAAATGGCGCGGCTGTTTGTGTCTTGTGTTTTTTCTTTGTATGGATTACCCCAGGAAGTAATCAGCAATAGAAGGCCTTAGTTTATCTTAATGGTTTAAGAGCCTTGCTATATGCTAAAGATTAACCCCCATAGGTCGTCATTGTACCACTTTCTATATGGCCAAACAGAACAAGTCAGTCATTAGAGCTGTATTTTTGTGTTATGACACTGAATCTTAAGACACATGGGCAGCAAATCTCCCTTTGATTCAATTTACATACAATAACACCCTACACACGTCCACATAGGTTTCACCCATGTATGATAATCTAGTTTACAATCCTTTGTTAACGATTGGTACCAAAATTAGCAGTAATATTCTTGCTGAAGATAACTCTGATAAGCTCATCCAGAAAGTGCATATCCAGGTCGAACAACAGTTTCCTATCAGCTTATAATGCAAATGATTTTCAGACAAAAAATGCCGTGCGTTTCAATACCATCAAGTGGAAAATTTGGTCGTGAGTAATAACTATATTTTTCACCTTAAAAGCCTTGTTGTAAGTATGCTTTCAAGCAAGCAGGCCCCACTCCTAACTCTCAGGTGTTAAATAATGAATCTTACCTTTTGAATTTCTCCACATTGGAAAAATTACTCCTATTTTTAAGCACCAACCCTATCCCCCTTCAAGGGCAAGAATCCAGTGGAGGTTAAGTCTATCAGTGTAGAAGGGACTACCATGTTTAAGGTGATATAATTTTGACCCCAGTTGGGATAAGCGCGGGATTCTTTACTTGGTGTTCTAGAAATGGTACCTTGAAATTGAGACAGTTTAGCGCCATATAAAGATTGTGTCAAGTTCTAGGAGTTGATATTTAGTTCCACGCTGAAACATAAAGTTTCCACCCCTTGCTCATCCAATCATCTGATATCACAGCCCTCAATTTTCCAGTTCCCCATACAAACTACGCTTTGGTTCATCTCTAAGACGGTGTGGATCCCATAATTATAGAAAAGATAATATAATGTTCCAGGACCCAGCTATTATGCTGGATAGAACTATGAATCTCTTTAAAATCTAAAAGGGAGCTAACCACAAGGTTCTCTCTTACCATCTTTCTGAACTAGGGCATGCTCTAAAAGAAAAATGAATAGAAGCTGTTACATCATGTTTGCCCCTTCAACTCTCAGCGACATCCAAAACTATTTCAACTATTATCTCAGAATCTGAAGGACACTTTTTGCAAAAAAATTAACAACCTTGATATTGTTATGACATATTTTAGTCAATTGCTGTAGGGGCTGAACCCCTTACCAAAAAGAGGGCTTACCCAGGGGCGCATCTAATTGGGTACTAACAACAGGGGTAAAATAGGTGTAAAGTAATTTACACGAATCTTGCATAGTTTTGACCTCAGGTGCAAAAGGCAAGTGACAGAATTTGACCCTGTCGAATTTGTGGAACAGCAAAGCAAAAACTTATGTTCAAATTGAGGTTCAAACCCTGCCAGAACACTAATTAATCAAAAGCGACTGCAAACCTTATCATATATAAGCCAATTAAACCCAATGAAACCCGCTAGAAATAGTGATTTCCGTTTAAAGCATTGTTGTTGACCCAAGCCCCCCTATTTTTGCCAACCCTTAAATCCTAGAACCCTGCCTATTGTAGGATGTTGGATATTCCCATATCTAGTATTTACACAATATTATCCCTCTGCAACTTCTTAGTTTTGATTTATTTCGTTACAAGATTTATAAAAATTCACTTTTTCTATTCTTTTATACATGTTTAAGTTAAACAAGTATCTCACTTAATTCCCTAATAAAAGAGTTAATCCTAGGGTTTTAGTCCAACTACAACTGCTAAAACTAGTAACAACAAAACGACAAGGAATTCTTCCCCCTTCAGTTCTTTTAATTTGATAAGCTCAGCTCAATAGTATGTGTCTGTTGTTATGGCTGTCAAAGCACCCACAATCAGAAACAGGAAATCTCTTGGCACGCACTTATACTAACATTGATGAGATTATAATTTGACTCTTTAATAAAATAATACTTGATAATGAGAATAATCTAATAAGGTAATATGGGAATCATCATAAGATATGATCTGGACTGGATCACCAATTGACAAATTGATGAATTTTCAACCAAAAATCCGGAGCTGCAACCCAGAAGCGCCAGAACAATGGGGCACACCAATATTGAATTCAGTGTTAGAAATGATAAATTTTTGGTCCTCATACTAAATGACAAGTGAAAATTTCTGATCAAGTAGGGCCCAGGCGCTCTCTACGTCACAATTCTCCCACTCAACCTATAGCTTTGAAGAATTTTGATCCTTTAAATTAGTTATAAGTTCATTCCCAAATTCTAGCTTGGCATATTTTTGTTTAAGCATATTCACAACAATAGCACCTATTGTTTGTGAACTACAATAGTTGCCAATAAATGGACCTTACTGAATGTAAAATTACTTTGCCATTGCTCTTCAGGAGCCATTCCATCAGTAAGAGCCATTTAAAAAATGATTATATAATCTTTTTACTGTTTACCTCCTTGAAACCAAGAATTTAATATTTGGCACCACTATAGCGGAAAGCCATGCATGGTTCTCACAACAGGCTGCCTAAAAAGTTGTCAGTGAAAGAATTAATTTAAAAATGAACAATAATTTCAGTCCCCCCTATAATGAGGAGAAAAGTATCAACAGATGGATTAGCACATCTAATTACTATATAAAGCCCATAAAGCTAAGAGTCCATATTTTGGGGCCATGGTTGAATTCAGCTAGACCATACCAGAATGCAATTAATACAATCTTTAGTCTGACAATATGTTGAATTTTAGGCTGTTGTTATGCTCACAGGTGCATTTTGCACCAATATTTCAACGATTATTTGCAGGAGAAGTTAGGACTCTACTGCTGGATAAATATTTAGTGCGTTATTGACACTTGTAATAAATTCCTAGTACTTTAATTTATAATTAATGATTTTTTTACAAGAATATATTAGTAATAGTTGAAGGGCCAAGAAGTGAACCCTCTTAAGACATCAATGCTTAGTACTTAAACTTATTGAGGCTTGAAGTGAGTTGGGGCAAAAATTTCAAATTAGGCTAGGAATAGCCATATTTGAAGATATTAGGTCTAACCATCTAGTACTAAAAAAAAGATATTAGGTCTCAGCCTATTGAGACTCTCAAGACTCGCCTCGCTTCTATGGAATGACAAATGGAGGATTGATAGCAGCTAGTATAAATCCATGAGGCAAGGGTCTAATATATTTCACCCAATCTTTGGGCGAAAAACATTGCATCTGATGAAACCCATCCAAGCTTATAAAGGGGTTGGTCACGGGGTAGGTGTTTGACTAAGTTAATGATGGAATGGAGAGGACCTAAAGAACAATTCCCCCAATTTTGCTGCAGGTTTGGCGTAAGCCTGCTAATAACCATAGTGTGATTAAGCCAAGGATTGGAGCAATAGTATTATTTCTAATTCTCGGGGATCTATTGAGTATTGATCAGGGTTTTTGGCTGATGTCATTCATTAAAAATATGAATCACACTTAGTACAGCATTGGACTTAATTTACTTTTTTTCCAATCAATCTCACTTTTTGAGCAAATTTTATTAAAAGTTAATTTTACCACCTTCGTCTGGCCATGTCCATTTTTCCTATTGTTATCCTCAGGTCTGCAGCCTGCTGCTCCAGTGTGGGGCAGCGGTGCTCCACCATCTAGCATTTTTTGCCCTACAGGCAAACACGTTTGCATGGGTCAAATATCCTGCTAACCTCTACTAGCTGTTTTGTCCCCCACGGGACTTACCACTCCACCTTGCATTCACCCTTCTTGTCACCATCCTCTCTCCCTCCCTCATTCCATGATCTGATTTTGCCTATGTGTTGATTATGAGCATATACTCCTGTATTTCTACAAGGCAATTATCAAACTTGCCACCGCTGCATTTGCACCTGCTGGCTTTAAAAATTCTTTTTTTACACTATTGGTGCCCAACCCAAAAAGGGGAGCCGCCACGCATCTTTATTTGCAAATGGGACAATTAAAAGGGATTATTAGAATATAAAAAACCTAATATGGAACCTCAGCTAACAGCCTAGGAAGCCATATCAGAAGGTGAGGAAGCTTTGGGGAAACTTTTGTCTAGCACCCGCTTTAGCTGGTGGACCATAGTGGACAGCATCAGGGTGGGAGCATCTGAGACATGGGGCATAAGGAGTCATAGTTGTGGGTTTTCTTCGTTTATGAGGCTAGCGGTGTTCATTGCCTCAATGTATTGAGCAAGTTGATGCTCATAAAAAGTGCTGAGACAGGCACACAAGTAAATGACTTGATGCACCAGAGGGTTTCAGGATATTTAGGGTCAAAAAGAGAAGTTTTTATTTCATCAATGAAGGCGTTGCTCACACCATAAGCCAGCTTCTAAATTTCTTACTTCGCCTTTTTTAAAATTATGACGGGAATTAGGAATAGGGATACCAACAACCAGGGGTTCCATTGCCCCATGGAATTGCTGGCGGAGTAGGGTGTTGGCAGGAGCTGCAGTGGCTTTGACTTCCAACTTATTTATATTTTTATAAATTGGATAACCGTTTCTAGGAACAAAATGGCGGGGGTGCAATTCAAAAGGATTGGCAAAAACTCCTCTAATGCAAATCGTGTTTGACGTTATATGAATAGTCATTTTTTTCATCCAATTGAGACACTCAAAAGTATTCAACTTGGCTAATGCTGGCCCAGCCACTGGAGTTGGCAAGTTGTCCAAAACTGATTGGATGCAAACTGTTGACCATGGCAGCTCAGCTAAAACTGTTTCAGCCATTGGCTCAGGTTGGCATAAATTAACCGAGATTTTATAATTTTTGAAATTTTAATTGGCTTGGCTTTATCAATTTATGTCTATTTAAGGGCTATTTTTGACATTGGTTTCCAGATGGATGAGGACGCTGCAGCAGCAGCTTCTACTCTCCTTTTTTACAAAAAACTTCATTATCTACTTGAACTCACCTCCCTTGAACACCACAATTATGTTGTTCTTTTTGTCCCTCCCTTCCCACCTCCCACCCCAAGTTTTATATAAACAATATGGTGGGGCTTCTGGCTTATGGGACATCACCACTTAATCTTCACTATTCCCTCTGGAACAGAGCGCCTTGCTGCGCCATGCGCCACTACAACCATAATCCCACGCCATCTTTCCATAGAGCAACAAATTTTCCCCATTATCATATTGCAGTGGCGCCTGAGCACTTTTTGGGTTTGTGTAGATAATGATCACCAGATTTGTCCCACTGTTTTGGGTTCAAACTATACCAAAAATATACTGAACCCAATCCATTTCCTCTGTTGCAGCTTCTGTGCCCTATTCAGCGGATTCTGAAAGAGGCGTTTTGTTGCTCCCTCCCACTCAACGTTCCGTTCAATGGTCCAGAGTGGGAAATTGGCCCTCACAAAATCAACCACTTACATTAAACCTCTCAATTTCACCCCACCAATCAGTGTCAGGCCTGGCCCATCATTTGCACCCAAGCAGCCCATTTGACTAAAACCCAACTGAATTATTCATCTCTCTATTATTGTGAGCCAAAATCCATGGGACCTATTGGCCAAGGTTGACTAATCGGGTAATCACAAAATGAGGAATCCAGTGAACCACTTGACCGATTTGATCATGGTTAGGCCGATTTTTACAATTCTGATTTTGATAAAACACTATCCCACAAATGATCACTCTTAAACCCAAGGCGATCCCCTACCAAAGTGACCACCATCTCGCCTTAGCAACGGTGGCCTCGCCCCATTGCCCAAACCTCTGCAAAGCAGTGGCCCATTCAGTTTCTCAATACCATGAAGGACTGAGCACACTCAACTTCCACTCTGATTTCCTCAAAGCAGCTCGTGGAGAAATCAATAATTTGTTTAAAGAGGCTGAAGCCACTATCATACATGTGAAGAAACTAGCTTAATTTGAATTATCTGATAAAATTACCCGCCAAACTATACAAATTTTGCCTAACTTCATGATGCTTACATTTAAGCTAAACATCACCTAGCAGAATTTTTTGAAGCTGTCTTCCAAGCCATCCTTGACAGAAAAAACTCATATTTAACTGACATCTACACACACCACGCTGATGCCCCAAGGCCTTAGATCTCAGCTCTTGTTCATTTCTAAAACTATAATGATTCTGTCTTAAAGAATATGCCTGTAGAAGAGCGGCTTGACCCCCATTCACCCTCTACCACGTTAGACTAGCAGTATATTCTGCTTATTGCCTAGTTATAGTTTTTGTTTTGATTTTATTGTTCCTTTTGTTCATTCATTCAGTTCTTTTGCTCATTGAGTAACAATAATATCCGTCCCCTGGTTGGCATAACTATAACAAATTTAAATTTAAACAATATTGGACTAGCACCCTTTCCCTTTTATCAAAGATACTTGGATTCTACAATACCCAAACAACACTTTTTCTAACATCTATTTCCCTAATTCAGGCAACTTTTTTCTTTTAGGCCAATACTTCCCATTTTTAGTATAGTCCTTGAACTCTCCTTCCGCTTGGCAAAACTTTCCAATAAAATTATATGGAAAAAGTAAATCTTGATCGCCCACCATAGATTTGCTCCAATGTCCTCAAATTCCCCGCTGGCTGCTCCAGTGTCAGGCACTGGCGAAACTCACCCCGCTGTTTTCTGTTTGATAGGAAAACATGCTTGGACTAGCTTGCCCAGTCATACAAAATCCCCTGGGACGATTTTTTCCTCCCAAGGATCTTGATACCCACATTACTCGAACCCAAGCAGTGACCCATTGCCCCCTGGTGCTCCCCCAGATAACATGCGTTTAGGCCTTAGGGTCAAATATGGGAAACTTTTCCCCTACCACAACCAAGCCATTAATCTTATGGCTCAGGCGGTGATGCGTCCTGCCACTTTTATTAACTTCCGCCCCTATAAGGAATATTTTGATTTTGGCTTCACCTGTGAAGCTGATGACGCCACTGCGGCAACTGTGACCCTGTTTTCCAGGGTATCCCTCTCCTAACAACACAGACCTGGCTCCCAGCGGACACCGCTTTGGCGGTTCAGTTTGCTGGTTTTCTACCCACCTTACCCCTGAGGTGCTCCACCAGGAGCTTATGGAAGGTTTGTCAGTCTATGGCTCCAACCCCATCTTGCAATTTGTGGTCCTAAAAGGGGCCACATTCCTCGCTGGGCCTCAGGAATATGCCACAATCAGCCCTGAATCAAACAAAATTGCCCTGTTGATTCCCCCTCCCGCCATTATTCCTTCAGCCCCTGACCATCTGCTTTAGGTCCATGTTGAGGGCGGGTGGACGATCTTTCTGTCCTGTTTTGAGTTGGACCACTCAAAACAAGAGCTCCTCCTTAGCCACTTCTGACGGATTAGATTACTTGTCCGCTGACCTCCAATCTGCCTCCCACCCTGCACAAGTTATAACATGGGGTACAATCCTACCTCCCCTTACCCCAAAACCTGAGGCTGCAGCTGCACCTATAGCCGCCAATCAGCCTCCTCCTCTCCCCAGTGCCACAGATGATTCCTCCTATCAAGCATTGGATTGGACCTCAGTTCAATCTCATGCTTCTGCCAATGAATCAACCAAGCCTCAACTGTGCGCCGATTTCCCAATTCAATTCAACCAGAACCCATGGGAGTTGTTGGCTGAAATTGATGAGTCCAGAAATATAATTGAAGAACACAACATACAAATTGAGCGGTTTGTGTATATTGACTAAGACAATGAGCTACCCCTCATTTATATGTCCCACAGAAAAATGCCAAAACGTTCCATGGCGACCACCAGCTGGCTGTTGAAGCAGCTGCCACACCAGATTGTCATTCCCTCCGCAAAGCTGCTAAATCAGTGGCGATGCTCACAGGAGGTATTCCCCTCCTGTCATCCCTGTAAATCCACCCCTAAAAATAAGATTAATATGAATCAATTACACAAATATGTCAACGATTCTATCCAGAACGTGGTAACTGTAGCAAAGATTCCTAAAGCTAAGATTACCTGAACCAATATCGCCACATTTGTTAAGCTTCCAGACGCCCACGTGAAAGCCAAAAAAAGCTTTAGCTGATTATATCAGTGCTATTTTCCTAATTAGCTTTTTCCATGAATACCAATCATTAGTGATTTTGATCACATGCCAACAATGTTCTAAGACCCTTGCTATTTTTTTTGACATGTAACCTATTCTGGGATGAGGAAGCTGCTTCTAAAGATGAGCCCCCCAAACAACATCCCCTTCCGCCATGGAGGGATAAGTGTTCTCTGCTGCCCACCTTGTTGGTTGTTTTGTTTAGTATGTTTCATTCTTTGCTCATTTGAACGTTTTGTTTGAATCAATTAGTTAAGTTAGTTTTAGCTTTTAGTTTGGTTATGTCTATCCCCTGGTCAGCTTACCTTAGTTAGATAGAAACAATATTGGACCTGTAATCGTCTGACACAATACAAGTGGCACCATCCATAAGCTCTTGGATAAAATATACTTGATGGAAGCCAATCCATCTGCTTTTGAGCCACGGTGGCTCCTTTTTACATGAAAAAGCTCTACAGCTCAACTACCCAGTTCACTAATAAGTTAGCCAGAGGGGCTTTAAACCCTAACTTTGCCCTTTTGTACATACTGCTCTCCATCACCTCCTTCAGTTAGTAAGACTGAATCATTAATGGTGTTACAACATTGGGCTTAGAGCATAATCTCACTTCCAAATTCATCAATATTTAATAAAGTTGCTTCTTTTTTTTGTTTGAAATAACATTGAGGCAAATTAGGACAATCAACTACTCATCAAGAATGCTATTAAACCAGAAGACTTTAATAAAAATTTTGGGCTTTTGGGCTAAAAGGATAACCAATTAATTATTGATTTTAAAAAAAATTGACTGAGGTACATAAATATGCGCAAAGAACCTCCTCTGAGTCCACTATTTAAAATCCAGATCCAAAAATTGGACTTAGTAACTCTTGCTTCAGATGGAGGCGTTTAATAAAGTACTGCATCTGCAATTTCATGAACTATCTGCAGCATCAGGAACTTAAGGTCAGGGCCATGATGGATCTGATGGTTTAATAGATACCAAGGTCCCAAAGGTTCTAGAGGGCCTAGAGGCTTTGATGGAGCAGAAGAGCCATTATGCAAAAAAGGGTCTCCTGGTCTCCTGGTTTCACTGCTCCCATGCATTGAGGATTCTGATATTCCAAGGAGAAGAATAGTATTGATGAATACAAAAGCTTTGCATAATCAGATGGAGTAATTAGCCCTTGGGCTTGGTGTCATCCCAATGGTCATCTTATCAACCCCAACCTCACTTTAAAGTCACTAGGAGAAGAAATAGGAAAAATTTATTTCTTACATAGGTCATCAATAACCTCCCTGAACATATGGAGCAATCAAACACCAATTTAAGAATCTAAATCAGAATCTTAAAAGCCAGTATTTTGAACTCTGAAAGTCCAGATGAAGCAAAAGGCCAGCACAACTACCCTTGACTCCTGCTGGAATGAAATGCAAAAACTGGAGAAAATACAAGACATTTGGATTTAAGAGCTCCCCACAACTATGCGGCAATAGTTTCCTCCAAGATAAGCATTTGTAATGACCCTGATATAAACACTCTTTATGCCCATTCTGATAAATCTTTAAACCCAGCTTTATGTAGAGGTTTATCTCTGGTCAGAGTACTGTTGCATTGATATTAAACGCTTATGAAAGTGCAATGGATGGGGCCACCAACAAGCTGAAGGAGAAGAACATTTTTTCTGCCTTTGCAGAGAGGCCAGATCCTATTACCCCTCACTTCCACGACTTTTAAGCTTAAACATAAGTCAAAACTATCCTCTTTTAGGAGTTAGGAAGTGAAAAGCTCTTTTTAACCAGATTCAATCTTTTTGGCAATCTATCTTAATTAGAAAGAAAAGTACCACCAATCTTTTTAGACAATTTATAGTCAGCATTTAACCATTGATAACAATTAATTTCATTCCTTTAGACAACGCCATTACTGCGATTCTCTCTGCTCTTGAGTATTGGCCTGATGTTTGAAAACAGACATTAGGTTTGAAAAATTTTTGTTTATCCAAAAATCAAAAATAAAAAATAAATCCCTCCTGCTAAAGTGATTAGGTTTCTGTTTCTTATAGACATTTCATTTTGGTCACGCATGAATGCCATGAAAGCAAAGGACAAATATACTCATCTGATTCTACTGAAAAGGTTTTCACCACACTATGGAGCAATGTTATAAGTGGTGTGCCAATGAAGCAAAAAAGAACTATAAGCAAAAGAGATGTTAGAATGAAGAAAGAGGCTTTTTGTGCTGATAATTCCACTATATGCATCAAAGCAAATATACTTTGATGATTGCTACTGAAAAATTGTCTCTGTGGATGCCTTGATAAATGAAGTATTTACTTCTGACAATAAGAATTTTGATTTTACTTATTCCTCTTCTGATGAATACCCAGTGCTCATTGCTTTGCCACCACATCTTAGGAGTTTGTTAACTCAGGTTACGTTGAAGTTTATTAAATTGAAATATGTGCAATAATCTATAGCAGTTGTTGAAATAGGCGCAGGGGCATTATATTTCAAGTGCACAGGTATCTGCGCATAAAAAGACATGATACTGTTCGATGAGAATGGCCTGTGTAAAGAAAAAGTATAAGGGCTAGCACTAATATCAAAAAAAGTGGTTTTTAATAGAACAAAGGAGCATACTATATTGTCAAATACTAAAAGTAGATCATGATGTTGTTATAGTAATCTTAATTAGGAGCCTGGGTTTAGATTCACAGGAAAAATTCCCTTTCTTAATGATAAGACCACTTAGATATGTTTTTTCTCTACTAGAATGCTTAATAGTCCCATCTAAAGTTTGTGGGAAGCGCTCAAGAGTGTTAGACTTAGGACTTTATACTATTATTAGGTTAAGGACAGCAAACGACTGGGGCTCAGGGCATATCTATAATAGGAGCAATATGTTGATGGCCATCAAAAATTCAGCGGATAGCCATAATAAAAATAGTACCTTATTACTAATAACATTATACTGGCGTGGTGAAATATAAAATATATAACTAGAGTAAATAAAAGCAGATATGATCCTCAAGGCCACAAGCCAAGGGACTACTAGTTTAAGGCAGCTGAATTGCACCAGTGGAATTGGAGATCTGATCTACTCATGAATCCTAGTGAATGAAGGCACCTTTAAAGTTAAGGGCTGTGAGGCGAGATAATTATAAGGATCACTTTACCCTAAATATTATTGAAAAAATATGAAATTAGATGATATAGTTATATAAGATAGATCGTTAGTCAAACCAGTTACAACATTTCCGCTCACTTGACCAAATATCAGGGAAAAAGATGAGTGGGGGCCAACAAAATCATTGAGAACTTGTGGCCATTGTACTAGAACGCTGCTGGTATTTTCAGAAATTTAACATGAACCCAGTTAATAAGTGACCTTTAACAGGATCCTTCAAAAATGTAAGCATCCATAAATGTCTTCTCAAAGATCTTTTAAAACCCTTATTTATAGTGCCTAATTTACTAGTCAGTCCAAACCTATAATTACATAATAAGGACTAAAATTGTTTGTACAACTGGGGTAAAGGCACTGGTCTTCACTATTATGTTCAAAAGGTCTAACTTTCCAAACTAGCGCATTAGGATAGGCAGCGCTTTGTGGAAAAATTGGAGTCTTTGTCAGAATTTATAAATATTTGATTTGATTCAATACTTATGATGAACCAAAAAATATAAAATGGGGAAGCGCTGGTTATTTCCTATTTAGTAGTGCAAATGGAGAGTGCTTCATGACCAAGTGATAAGAGATACTGTACGCAAAAATGGTGGAAGGCAAGAATGGTTCCAGCTGGATGCCTTCGCCATGAATATTTAATTCCATCGGGGGTACATAATCTCATTCCATGTGCCATTGGTCTCAGGGTGAAAAGGGTGTATATAATACCTTTTGTATACCCATCAAATCGTTGAGCTTATAGTAATTTGGGATGTAAAGATTAATCCTGTATCCATCAAAAGAAACTGTGGTATTCAATTTGATAAATAATACTTTCTAGGATAAACTTAGCTGTTGTCATGGCCCCTAAGTCTTTGACCACTTTTGCCTCTTCACACTTATTGAGGTGATTGATGGCCATAATTATATATTTAAAATATCCCAAACTATTAGTTAGAGGTCCCATGTTGTCAATAGAGAAAGTGTTCTAGGAAATAGGTGTAACCAATTGATAGTAGGTAAATTTACAGTAAGGGAATTCCACTTGATACTCCTTTCAACAGTGCATTGTCTCATAAATGTCAAAATGCATTAATTCTCAAAAGTGGTGGTTAATAACTAGCATCTTCATAAAGTCTCATGCCCTACCCTCTTGTATCCCAATGATAACATTGGTTCAATCCTCTGATCAGGTATACAAAATTTCTGATTGTTGATCACTTTAAAAATTTTAATTTTTAGATTATTAATCTTTGTTGGGAAGGCCGACCATGGGATAGGCACTTCCAATAAAGAACAACAGAACACAAGATACGTGAGAGGCACCCCAAAGGATCAAAAGCTACCTCCTAGTGCCTGGGAGACCGCCAGTGGATGAAAGATGGGGATCATCAGAAGAGCCTGTGCCAACACTGAGCATAAATGTAGGAAAGGGTCCATGGAGAGGAACCAGAAATGGAAACAGGATGAAACTAGATGTCGTTGGTGGGATGCCAAATATCCAAACAATTTGACTTGAAATTGATTCATAAAGGTGAGAATGGAAGTGATGTACAGCTTCTCAGAGGGTGGGAGTAGTTTTAGTAAGATCATCAAAACAACTGTGTGTATCATCCACAAAGCGATAGCTACTACTAAGGAGTGAGAGATGACTAATTGAGGAGGGCATATAATAGGCAAAGATGTTCTTAGACAGGCTGTAAACATGTTCTTACTCCTGGCAAAAGAGGCGCATAACATCACGCCAGATCTCTTTTGTGGGCGGGCAATCCTCCAAGCAGTGGACTAAAAATTTATATTTGCCATGCACACCGCACAAAGACTGAGAGGCCTTATACCACTCCGCAGTGTGGTATAACCTCTTTAGGAATCTCCATGCATGGGTGCAAATCTGATTCTGTAATAGAGGGTTTTGGGCGTACCTCTAATTGTACTTCTAAGTTTCTAAAGAGTATGTATGACCATCATGTCATATTTTTCCACTTGGGCAATGGTAAGGGGATAACGGAGTATAAAATTGTGCAAAACGACTTTCCCATAGACTTCTTTCTTGGAACGTGGGCAGGGCAACCACTCTGAAAGGTGTGGCCCCTGTTGCTGATCCTCCATTCTGCGCTCCACATAATCAGGAGAATCTTCTTGAAGTGGGCAAGGGTCCCATGCGGGCCAGCAGCAGAGGGTTGAGAGGCCAGATAGGTAAGTAGAGAATTAGGGTTGTTTTATTGTGGATGCAAAGGGCTTGGCCAAAGTTGGAATGTGCCGCATACAGCCAGTGTTGGGCAAAGAGTGTGGAGTTTATTACCTGTGCAATCCAGGCGCCAAATAATTTGAGGCATGGTCCACATAGCTGAGCAGGTCTATACCACCACTATGGCGTGGACCAAACAGGACATCCAAGTGCACAGGGGGAGGGAGGCCTAGCCAAATCCAACCTTGGAGTGAAAGTACAGAGAAGCAAAGAAGGAAGGTGAGAAACCGATGCTATGGGATGTGTTAAATCTTGAGGATCACTAACATGATAATTATTATCATGTACACTTTATTAGGATGAAGTTCGGCTGAATAATCCTCAATTTTGCCATTGGCTTATAGTATTTTGACCGTTCAGAAACTCATTAGGCGTATTAAAATAGCCCTGACTCTTCTGGTCAATTTCAGGCTTAATTTTTCCTACATAATTGGGAACTTTTTTGAGGCAGGCAAAGTTACAAGCTTTGGGTTTGGCACTTCCAGCTTGTCTAAACTCTCAAAAGAAACGATTTATAAAAACTAGGAAATAGATAAAATAAAATGTATATTATATTAGATGACATTAATTTGATAATTATATACAGGCCTGGCGCTGGTATCCAAATCTCTAGGCTTCTTCTCAACACATCTAAGCATTCAATCTCAAATGATTATTTTCCACCTCAGTTCAGCCCTTGAACTGATACAACTGGGACCTATTGTTAGGTTTATTGGTGGCAAAGTACTCTCATCTTCAAGAGGATTTCTGCGATGAAAATTGCAACAACAAGAGTGCAAAATTGTCCTAGGATCATCTTGAAATGAGTTCATCATACTGGTGATGAAATACAAATTCTGGGAGATTTTTAGCATTAATTTATATAAATAATGAACCCTTATTTGGGGCGTCAAAAGGCCTTTCTCAAAAGTACTAGGCACTCCCATTTAGGCAATCCATGTACAAGTGCTATTGTGTGAATACATGTATTGACATACAAAATTCGCAATAGGTGGGAAATTATTTTAAGACCAGCTCAATTTATGCTTTCGTCACACAGCTTACAGAATTGACTCCATATACAGGATTTCAACTGGCCCTCTTTATAGCACAATTTACTCCCATTCCGGTAGTCCATGTGCAAGTTCTATCATGCCAATTATGCATACTGACATACAAAATTTGCCCTAGGGCGGAAAAAGGGTTACGTTTATTTCATCTTTTTGCTTATGGGATTTGTAGACGTTCTCTTCAGATCAATCCCAAACGACTCTCATACTGAATTACTGATATTGGTTCTGATTAGTTGGGACTAGTTGCCAGTTTTGGTGCAGCAATAATAAGCCCAACTGTGCAAGTGTATTTGGCCTAAGCTTTCAATAGGACAATCAGATTGAATTGACATTGATTTTATCAGCCTGAGCTTTGTATTTGAAATAGGCTTTAATTTAAGAATTAGTTTATTTTTTTTTAGTACTAGATGGTCCCAACCCAAGGGGGGGGATTCATCGATGTAAGAATTAGTTTATCAGATCAAGCATTGGGAGGATAATCAGCCCAATTCGTTGGTTGTCAAAGGGTTTATTTTTGGGTCAACTACCAGAATCTGAAAGGCAGCAAACCAGACTTTTGATAGGAGCAGAGAGTTGACAAGCACTACCTAACCATTAGACTAGTTTGTTGGCTCTTAGAGAGGCTATGCAATTTTTGAAGTTGTCAAAGATGTGGTGCTCCATGTGACGGTACAGGATATTCCTGACCATCACATTGTTATTATTAGAATTAATAATAACAAACAAAACAATAATTTTAATGATTATAATGAGAGAAAAACCACAAAATTGGGGCAAAATTCAATTCTATTTGAAGGCCCTTATACCACCTCAAGGGCCTGATCTGACAATAATGTCATATTTCCTCCAAATGCAGGCCTTGAGAAAAACCCCTATTTATAGGGGTTCTGAACGGAGTAATTTTCAAGTGAACGGAGTAATTCATCCGTTTTGCATACAAAATTAATCTATAAAAAGGGGTCCCAAATTTTTATCAAAAATCAATTTGATTGAAATAAGATCATCAGGTCTAAAAATAGACCTCCTGAATTTTGATTATTGACAGTGATTATCAATTGTCAATAATCACTGATAATTATCATAATTTTATAGCCATTATCTAATAATTTAATCCTATGTTTTAAGTCATAATTATCAGCTATTTCAGACTAATAATTTCATAAGGCTTAAAAAAGTCTAAGAAATTATTATTTTGCATACTATAAAAAAGAATTAAATAGGTTTTTTCCTCAATTCTATGTTCTTACTCAGTTGGCTCAATAACTACTTTTTAAAAGTTATTTTAAATTTTTAATTTTATTGTGTAATATACTATGATGAATGCCTTTCTCCAGGACACTGAACTCAGTTACTTAAGGGATTCTCTATTAGCCCTCACCTGGAGTCAAGGATCATTGTTAAGATTAAGTATTATCCCAACCATTATCCAAGGATGGCTTCAATCTTATTATAGTGGACTGCGGACTTACAGAGCACTATCTGGGGTTTTATCTAGTTTGTGGACTATTACCTGGTTGATATTTCCCAATTCTTTTGTCCATTTCTGGAAAGAATCAGTCCGATACACTCCATATCAAAGTGGCGTACCCTCACACCTTCACCATAAACTCATGTGGTGTACCAGACCAGCAATGGGCTTGGATACAAAAGGGAGTACTTGAGGGACGAAATGGGTTTACCGCCTTGGTAAACTAATAAGAGACCAAGCTGCTGGAACACTCTGATCGAAGGCTCTGGTGACCAGTGGGCTTGTTATCTTCTGAGGAGTATGATTTCGGTCTTGGAGGCATTGTGGGCTATGTTACTGACCCTGGATTGCCCCTGGATAGTTGCCTCCAATGAGCGTGCATCATGGTTGCTTTAGACCCCAACCAGACAGTCACAAGATAATGCAATAATCCTGACCAGTGCCTGTCCTTATACCTGAATACAAGTAAGATGTGCATTTACACTACAGAGGAGTGGGTCATGGCTGAAGTAGTATAATATTGGGCACAAAATCCCCTTGTTGGAGACTCCTTTGAGGGAGAACCGAATAATTGAGGAAATCTGGGCCACACAAGCCATTGTGGCAGATTTGATGAGCAACATTATCTAACTGATGAACTGTGAGGGGAGTTAGAACTTGTGAAGAAAAGCGCTGAGGTTATCCAGCTGATCCTATCGTAAGCTTTCTGTTGATCTAAGAAAAAAAGCGCCCCAGTAGGTGGAGACTGGCAGACAATGGCTACGGTGTGTATGTTGTCCCATATTGATCGTTTGGGGATACCATTAAATTGCTCAAGTAGATTGCCTCAGAGGCAACTTCCCTAAGCTGTTAGCATGGTTTTTATTAATTAGTTTTTGCTATCTGTATTAGTGAGGCAGATAGGGCGCCATTTCGCCAAGTATAGTCTATCCCCCTTCTTAAACAACGTTACCATATAAGCCTCTTGGCCCCCTGGAAGGAGGCGTGTCTCTAAGAGACATTTGTTCATTGAGGCTAGCATTAGGGAGGATATACATCTAAAATATTTTTAATAAACAAAATAAGGAATCCCATCAAGACCTGGGTTTTTCATGTGTGGTGCACCACGAACAGCATACCAGAGTTTGTCATATGTGATTAACCTCATTACCTTTAGTTAGCAAAATGTAGCATATATATGTACCATTAAGGAATTCATTAATTTCAGAAGGTTTAACTGAATCAGACCTGTTACAACTTCATTGTAATATTTTTTAGTCTCAGCTGAACTTTCTCCGGTGTTTACACGATGTAATTGTCCAGCCACCTCATTTGAGTGCAGCCCAAGCTCTGTCACAACAAAAAAGTGGAAGAATTATGTGGAGCACATTTTGACCTTTGTGATAATTATTTCCTTATACTGAACACAAACTTGATGCTTGTGTTGTCTTACCAGCATGTTTAAATGGGTGGAAATTTATGCTCATTTATAAAGCAAAGCAGGGCTGAATCCTACAGCGAGGCCATTACTCTCCAGGTGGTCCACCTACAATAGGGTGTACATAATGAAGTCCAAGGCAGCCTGAGAGAACCGTACGAGATGTGGCGTGCCCAATAGATTGTGTTTTACTTTAAGATTGACCATGTTGATAGAGGATCGGCAAAGAAAAGAGTTACAAACTCCTGTGTCAAAGTTTTGATATCCATCCATCTTAAGAACGTAGGCAACGTGAGATTATCTGGGTTAGGATGCCCAATTCTGGTGCATGTGCCGCCAGACATGACAGAGTAAAGGAGACTGATACCATACTGTTATTAGAGAATTTTATTTTAGTGGCTGTGAAGTGCAGTATTTGGGGGAAAAAATCAAATGGTTCAAGAATGAACTCTACGGGGGACATAGACATCAGCCGTCCATTGTGCATATGGGGATGTGACATGTTGAGTAGCAGAGGTGCGTGCTTGGGAGAGTATCAAAAAAGCCCATGTTGGCTTTCAAGACGCAATTTTCGGTGTGATCCTGTGGGTGGGCAAGTGTTGAAGGCCATCAGTCAGTGGTTGGGTTGGACCAGAAGTTCAGGTCGCCAACCACAAAGGAATTGTGGGGGAGGGGAAGAGAAGCCACATCTGAGAGGAATTCTCAGCAAACCCATGCGCAGGTTAAGGGGATTAAACGTTAATTATAGTGTGCACTTTGGCGCCTCATGAAAAAGACATGACTAGCATATAACCATTAAGAAAGGTATTTTTAATAAAAATTAGATTTATGGTTTGCGTGTATAAGCAACCCACAGTGCAGCGACCAAAGGATGAGAAAGGAGGAGCTTAGTTGCCCATACATCCCCAGCACCGTGTGGATAAAGATATTCCTGTATGGTCAGGATGTCTACAGGTAAGTTTGTTTTTAGAAAACTCATTTCTAGCCCAGAGATGTGGAGGACTTGAGTCTGTAAATGTTCAACGTCCCTATAGTAAAAGGGCCTCCATTTCTCCTTATGAGAGAGAGGAAGGCCACTCTGACCCTGCCTCGCCATACTGTTTCTCAAGCGCCAAAAACTTCTTTTTAGAGAAAGTGCACGAAGAAGGGGAATTGCCAGGTGTATATACATTATTTTTGAGAGCTTCTTTTGTGTAATGGATGGATAAACCCCGGTTCTAACCAAGGTAAATTAAAATAATTTCTTGGTGCACCGACAAGCAACCAAAGTAACTCAACCAAGTAGGGAGAGGTTTGAGGCACTGATACCACCAAACATTGCATACTCCTAGTTGTTTAAGCATAGTCCGCTGGGTTGGTATGACCCAACCCACTTAAAACGCTCCTTAAAACTGGATGCCCAAAAAAGACCCAACTGGTAAGTAAAGTATGCTAACCCCAAAACAACCTTTATTTTTATTCAGGATAATAAAAAAGGCCTTCCAACTAGACTCATCTGAGAAATAGCTGATAATGCTCCCTAAGAAGGGAATGCTAGGTTTAATATTCGAAGTGAAATCAGAATGGGAAGGTGCGCCTTAAAAAAGGCAGCCCTTTGAGGCCTCCCTAAATCATTATTAGGCTCATATGAGCCTAATACACAACTCAGGTGAGGCACAACCCAGCACCCAAAATGACCAAGCCAAAAGTATATTAAAGCAATTGGACTTAGATTCAGAAAATCTGAATCTGAGTCAAAATGTAACAGTTAAAAGAACTCAATCATTACATTACCCCCACTAGAGAAGGGCTCCTCCCCAAAGAGGGGCCCCACAGTGAAAGGCCACCACAATGAGGGCTTCCTGGGGCGAGTTACCTCGAGCCTCGGGAAAATTAGCCCAGATAACTTCTGGGCCCAAAAAGCGAAAGAAAAATGGTGAGGGAAAATTGAGACTGGACTTCCAGAATCAGCCCACCTGGCCCAAGTATGCACGCCCAGCACTTGGATGTATTGCGCTCCCCCTCCCAGGCTCCTGTTGGCATGGTCTTCCAATCCCAACCAGGAAGGCACTTTCTCCAACAGAAGTGTGAGAGAAGTGCACATTACAGCATGGCTGGACATCCATCCCCTTATTGGGTGGACCATCCGTTGGTGAGGGAGTCCCGCTGGGACAAGTCCCCTCAGTGCCATCAAATCCCTGGTGAGTGGGAGGCCCCACTGGGATTCCCAACTGATGGTCACTTAAGGTCCAGGGTTGGCCATCAGTCATCAGCTCACACCGGTGTTGGTTCCTCAACAACTGAATATAATTGACCGCTGAGGTCAGCTGAACTGGGGATCAGAAGCGTGCAGCACACATCCGACTTCAGAATAATGTAATGGAGAGAAAATCCCAACTTCTGACTGACGTATAATAAAATAATCCTTTGGTGCACTGACAAGTACCAAAGCAGCCTAACCGAGTAGGGAGAGGGTTGAGGCACCAATATCGCCAAACATTGCCTACTACTAGTTGGTTATGCAAAGTCCTCTGGGGGGTTGGTCCAACCCAACCCACTTAAAACGCTCCTTAAAACTGGATTCCCAAAAAAGACCCAACAGGTAAGCGAGGTATGCTAACCCCAAAAAAACCTTTATCTTTATTTTGGACATAAAAAGAGACCCACACCGGCCAGAGATCGTCTAGGGGTCACAAACAATGCTCCCCAGGAATGGAATGCTAGGAGTAATATTCTAAAGTCAAATGTTTGCTGCATGCCTCCAATCCCCAGTTTGGCCAACCTCAGTGGTCACTTGGTCCCGGTTGTCAATGAAGCAGCACCTGCTGGAGCCAGTGACTGATGGCTAACCCTGGACCTGAAGTGACCATCAGTTGGAAATACCAGTGGGGCCTCCCACTCACCAGGGATTTGATGACACTGAGGGGACTTGTCCCAGCAGGACTCCCTCACCAACGGATGGTCCACCCAGTATGGGGATGGATGTCTAGCCATGCTGTACTGTGCACTTCTCTCACACTTCTGTTGAGAAAGTGCCTTCCTGGTTGAGGTTGGAAGACCATGCCAACAGGAGTCTGGAAGGGGGACGCAACACAGCCAAGTGCTGGGCGTGCATCCTCAGGCCAGGTGGGCTGATTCTGGCAGCCCAGTCACAATTTGCCCTCACCAATTGTCTTTCCCTCAAGGGGCCCAGAGGTTTATTCAGGCTAATTTTCCTGGGGCCAGAGGTAACTCGCCCCAAGAAGCCCTTGTCGTGGTGGCTTTCTGCTGTGGGGCCCCTTCTCTATATGGGGTAATGTAACAATTGAGATGAACTCAATTGTTACATTTTGACTCAGTTTCAGAATTTCGTAATCTGAGTCAATATGCTTTAAAATATCTTTAGCTCGGTGATTTGGGCGCTGGGTTGTGCCTTGCCCTAGTTGTAGATTAGGCTTGTAAAAGCCTAATCAATGATTTGGGTGAGGCCCCCAAGGGGCTGCTTTTATAAGGTGCGCCTTCTCATTCCAAAGTTCACTTCAGAATATTACACCTTGTATTCCCTTCCTGGGGAGCATTGTTGGTGGCTCCCCAGATGAGCTCTGGCCAGTGTGGGTCCCTTTTTATGTCCAGAAAAAAATAAAGGTTGTTTTGGGGTTAGCATACCTCACTTACCAGTTGGGTCTTTTTTGGGCATCCAGTTTTGAGGAGCTTTTCAAGTGGGTTGGGTCAGACTAACCCCCAGAGGACCTTGCATAACCAACTAGTAGTAGGCAATGTTTGGCACTGTCATTACCCTCAAACCTCTCCCTACTTGGTTAAGCTGCATTGGTTGTTTGTCAGTTCACCAAAGGTTTATGTCATTATACATCAGTCAGAACTGGGGATTTTCTGTCCTTTATACTTTGGCTGTGTTTTTGATATGCTTTTTTTATTTAACTGAGGCAAGCTGACAAGGGATGGGCATTACTGAGTATGTGTGGAAAATGAAGATAGATAAAATTGGGCACCCCAGGATACTCAGGTTACCCCTGTTGCCAGCAGGACTGCCAGGTATGGGGTTGGTGCGCTACTCTGAGGGGGTTACCCCCGCTATGGAGCAGGTGTGAAGGAATGGGTCTGTGTGGAGGAACCATAGTGGGAACCACGATTCTATGAGCGCCTGTTGCCTTGGCCTCATATATCCATAGCCCAGGCTTGGAAGTGCTCCAGTAAGTGGACGTGGAATCTGTTGATAACCCCATGGATGGTTGGGACCATGCCCTGAACACATCTAAGGCAATGGTGTGGGTTTTCCACATTTCAATGGGTATCATAGGGAGTGGAGGTTAGATGGGATTGGTGATTCAATTTGAAGCGCGAGGAGGCTCTTTGATATAGAAAATTCCTGCTCGTTTTGGATCTTAAGCAGGCGCGCGACTTCCTGCCATATGGCTTTGGTTGGGGGGCATGTTTCTAGGCAGTGATGTAGGGAGCCCTCCCCTCCACATACTGCGCAGGTTGCGTGGAGGGAATTGGAGCGGTCCGCCATCCTATAGGTCCTTCTCAGACAGCGCTGGCGTTGGCTCTTGCCCTCAGCTGTAGGAGCGGGTGGTGCGTCATTCTCCACACTGTCTTCTGTGTGGTTAGATCGTAGGGGATGTCCAACTAATCTAGGTATTCAATTCTAGCAATGGTTGTAGCCATATCAAACATGTCTCTCTGGGGGTGGTTTTCTGGATTTCTTAATTTTAAATGGGGGCTGGGTCGTCCCCTTCCCTGCACAGTGCCAGTGTTCTCTACGGTCCATCCCATGCATTGGATGGTTCGGAGGATACTTTTGAAGTGAGGGAGGGTTCCATGCAGCCCTGTTGCAGTAGGGTGTTTAGCAAGGTATGATAGTAGTCTGGGTGGGCTATGTGGGTTGGATAATTTGAGCGCCTGTGCGAAGTTGATTCTAGCTGCCCTGGACCAGTATTGTTGCAGGAGGTCTGGGGCAAGGACTTCCTTTATCCAGTTGCCCAGGATGCGGTTGGCGTGGCTCTCAAAATCTATTTTCCCATGCCTCCACTTGAGCGTGGGCCAAAGAGTGTTTCCATTCATATGGGAGGATGGGATCTGGGCCACAGCCAGCCCTGGATGAGCGCGCGGATTGATTTTATAAAGGTGGGTGAGAAGTTTATATGCTTTTTAGATTTTGGGTTTTTCGAGTTTCATAGTACTATGCTTATTCAGTGCACCATTGCATGGTTCCAAAAACTATTCTTGGAAAAATTGAATGAGTTTGTGTTGAAAATTTGGTTTCAGTCGGGGTGCAGGGCCCCTGCGAGGGTGAAACAAGCTTGATTTGCTGGTTTGTGGGCTTAGCTACCCAATCTGATTGGTTGTGGAAAAGTTTTTCCATAAAATTGGAAAAACTAAATTTTAGCCTGAGACTGGGCAGGCAGGATAGCGGACGCTGCCATAGCTGCTGACTTGGTCTTAACTCTGCATTACTGTTTGGACTATTCTGCATTCTTGTGGGGACACAGGTTTTACCTGGATATATCAAACTCATCATCCATGGAAAGGTGACACCAGAGTCAGTCATGGGCTCATAGTGGCCAGCTTCTTTGCTAAGAAAGCCTCAGTTGGAGTTATACCCTCACTGATGGGGCATGTGTGATTTGTGGACAAAATAATGACAATGAGTGCAGATGGGCAGTGCGCTGTCAACTGTGTTGCTTTACGTTTGGGTTTTTTGCCCATTAATGTTTAGAGTAGCAGTATGAGTAATATGTATAAAATCAGCTTTGACCTTGGAGAAGTGGTGATTGCCATGATTCCATTAACCATGCTAAGAGAATGAATAAGCAAAATTTTGCTTTTCTAAGGAGTTAATTTCTCCATAGTGACTAAGTCCTTCCATGAGATAGCTCTTAAGGAGTTCAAATTTTATGGTCGTGGGGAGAAACTAAATGTAACAAAAATTTGGTAAGATTTCGTCCAGCCTGTGCACTTCGTTTCAAACAAATGTTGACCATACATGAGATCAACCATCACGTGCACATGTGCAGTGGCGTCCGCTGCTTACGCTGATTCAAAACCTAGGTCTAACCAGCCATGGGTTATCATTTGCGGTGCTACATACACAACAGCAGGGAAGTGGTTATGTACATCATCAAAGAACATATCCCAGAGAGCTGTTAAATTTATATCCAGGTAACTTTAATCCCAAACTCCACTGATGAAAGTGGCTGAGAGTGCATAGTTTTGATGTACTGGTTACACTTTGCTTGCCATCCAAATTTTTTGGCGAGATACTCTCTTTGCAATATTTTACTACTTGCTTGGCCGCCAGGATTGCTGGGGCGTTTGCTACCTTTAGACAGTTCAAAAACTGACCCTATGCCTCTCACCAAGATTACCAACCCTTTCCATGCTTTGGATGCGCACCCATCTCTTCTGCGCAGATTATTGAACTTACTGACTTGAATCAAATTAGTTGCAATTAGTGATTGCAATAGGAAAGAAAAGTTTTATTGATCACAATATTAGACTTCCATCTTTTGAAAGCTATATTCTTTCTTGAAATTTTTCCAAGTACACTGAACTTAATCAGAGCATCATCATATTGTTGGGTTAGCATCTTTTTTATGTACTAGAGTTGGGTTAACATCTTTTTTTAGTTATTTATCACTCCAAAAAGGCCTCAAAGGCCACGGTGGAGGTAGATAATATAAACCATTGGCGATTGTTACTTTATGCTGGGACATTGCTGAATTTTATAGATTGTAGGCTTGTAATTCATAGCCCATCAAGCCATCACCCTTCCACTCTTTTAACTTTTGTAACCAGTGATGAAAGACATAATTGGTAACTATGGTTAAATAAATTCTACAAATGTAAGCCTAGAATTGTTTACATGCGTAGTTGACTAGCGGGAACTCCTTCTCAGTTATCAAATAAATTTGTACATGGATATCCAACTTTTGGCTTCAGTGAGCCACGAGGTGCTCAATCCAGTCAGGATTAAATTGTAATAAGACCGCCCCAAAGTAATGAGACAATGATCCATTTAAATAAACTGTTTGTTAGAATTAGGGTAAATCAACAGAGTTGCATGAGTGAGGTAAAGCCTGAATTATTAAAAACGAATTGACTGTTTCCAGTTTACTCATTGGTACTCCAATATCTAACTCATTAATTATAGGCTTAAAATACTTATTTAAATCAATTAAAAATTAGAAATAATATCTAATCATACAAGGATCACTTGAACGTCACGCTTATTACTTAATTAATCACAAGTTAAATGTCTTCAACCACGTTATCTGGGGCCTTAGGTCATGTAATTAGTAATGAACCCCAGATTTTCCAGCTGCGATTGTAAAAATTCAATTATGCAGCTTAATTTTAGATAAGGCTTGCCAAGGCATTCAATTTTTTTCCAAGTGTTGTAGATGTTTGGTAAACGTACAAAAAAAACGTTGATATGATTCAAGTAAACTAAAGCACAAGAGATCTTATATCTAGCAAAATATGCTAATTATAATCACCTGAAAGATTATGGAGGCATTGCACAGCCCCTGCAACATCTATATAGGTTAGTAGAGGCCCTGGGCCATAATCATGGCCATCTTTCCTACTCCTCTTTGGGCAGCTGTATGTAGCAATAACTAGAAATAAAATTTATGACTGAGAATTATTGCAAGCTACCCAAGTGGTCTAATGCATCATCAATATGGTAAGACATAGGAGTTTTTATAACACATTTGAGCTTCCTATAATTAATGATGATGCAATTGGATCCGTCCTTCTTTCTAATAATCAACACAGGGAGGCCCAAGGTCTTTTGAAGGGCACTGACATCCTGTGTTGCACTAGCTGAATAATTTCATTATTGACCACTGCATCTACTGCTTTTAAGCTCCTAACAAGATTGAGGATAATCGGTGGATGGTTTCTGGCATCAATATGGTGTAACAAATCATGTGCACATCTCAAGTCAAAATTTTCTTCATCAAAAATAGTACTTTATCTCAAAAAAGGGCCAATGCTTGGCCTTGCACTTTCTCTATTATAACCCAAGAACTTTTCTGCGGTGCTTAAGAATTAAACCAATCGTTCTGTATTGCCACCAAGGCCAGATCATCAAAACAATTAAAATTGATAATTATCTTTTACTTTCTTAACCAGTAAAAGATACACAAAAGTGACAATCTGATGTTACTATATTTGTAAAGGTATGCATATAGATTGTTTATTATAACCTTAATTTTGCCTTGTTAAGAAGGATGATCATAGGTGCGGTGACATGTTTTAAATTGGAATTAAAAATGTTGCCGTTATTCTTACAAATAAACCTTGGGAAAAATAAAATTAATTTTGGTTCCACTATGAGTTGATGGCCCACTGGAATGGTTAGACTATGATTAGTGCATAGTATGACATCCTTAGACACCACAATCTAACTTGATAACCACTGGGTCTGGCCATGAAGCCACTAAAACTAATTGGCACGATGCCATCTTTCAATGTGAGGTTAACAAAACCTGATCATGAGGCACTGGGCAACATCCTTCTATTTATAAGACTGTATGTCATGTGCACATGACATAATAGTGGGGACCAACCCCAAAGACAAGGCTGGGCGCCAGGAGGCCCAGAGTGTAAAGCTGCAGGCCTTACTGACCTGAGGCACACCCTAGACCAACGCTGGGTTTGGGCAAAATATGCCCAGGTTGGGACTATTGGTGTGCTAAACGCCCAGCCCCTGACGTCAAGACAGGCGTTAAAATCGAATGATCTACCAAATGAATGCGGATAATTCAATTTTGTTTGTCAAGAAGCAGGATTTCATAACCTGTTCCATTTTTGAGATAACACAATTGGTTCAAATCCAACTTCAATCAATCACTCAAGTGAAGTCAGTTTAGGCTATTCAACCAACATGGATGGCAGTGTTGCCCTATTGGCGAGTCAGTGCTTGGACTCACTGCAGCATAACCCCTATTTCCCCATTTGAGCTTAAATACGTTCTCCCTAACCAACATTCCTTGTTGGTCAACTTCACAAATAAACCTTTTCCCCGTTTACATTAATTTTACAATTTTATGATATTCCAAACGCTCCTATGCATGAATCTCTTTGAGGAAATCTCGCGCTCCACTACCCTTGCCATTGCAAGTACATTGCTGCTCTCATCTCATGCATCGTTTGTTCACCCAGGTTCCCTTCAACCTGGGTCACTTGGCCCTTTTTGATATGTGTATTGCGTCACTTTTAATGGAGTTTTTATCATAAATCTCGCTTTTCTATGCCTAAGCTGTTATTGCTCCACCACCCTCTGCTGGGCTTTAATGACTTTACCACTATCGGCTAGTTCCCTGATGTTGGCCTTGTGCACCAAGCACTACCACGCTGGGAACAGGAGAGTTATAGACACTCTCCTTACATTAGTTGCCCAACCTAATTTCTTATGTGCACAAACTTTCCATGTGGAACTTTTCTGAAGTGGAAACAGTGGCCATCAGCTGTGGGCTCCAGCTGTCATTTTCTGCACCACTGTTTTCTTTTTTTCCATAAGGTTAAAGCAACTTGGCATTATTTTGATTGCCTTCTAGTGGAAAGTATCCACCCTTCATGTTTGTACCTGGTGGATTCAAACACTTTGAGGTCTGAAGGTCATGATTCCCTGACTTTCTGCCAAATTTCTCAATGTTGATTTAAATAAATGAGTTTTCTTTTGCCCGCGCATTCAGCCAATGCTGTCAGAATTGGCGAAGATGGGCCTGGGAGTGTTGGCCATGGATAACGTTGGGCATTCCATCA